>VZTY01016144.1:657935-744227 GCA_013400935.1 Turnix velox | reverse complement strand
ATTCTATGCACAAACTGCAGACTCAAGCTCAGAGTATTCTGGGTAACAGTCACAAAGCAAGCAAGGCTGAAATAACATCTCCTCATATCATTCACTCAACCATGCAGCACTCTTTTAGCCAGAGGAAAGCTGCATATGTCACAAACATCCAGTGTGCAACACCAACACAAAAGGGTAAGGCCAGTTAAAGAAATGCTTGTAAAACTTCATGAACTAGAAAGTATTAAAATCACAGCATCAAATGGTCAGTGTTGGAAGATAAAGATGAAGATAATCTAGTTTCCACCCCCAGGACTTCACTGAACATCAGGAACCAGTAACTTAGAATTTGCCTTTCTATCCCTTTAGAAAAGCTGTAGACATCTCCTTTGCACCACAGTAGCAGGGACATCTCCATAGACAACCTTCACTCTGCAATGCAGATCATGGGTCTCTGGCAGCTTTTGTGGTAGGAAAAGTCATGCAAACTCAGGAAAGGCATTAAAGATTTGCCCCTGCCAAATTTCTCTTGTGTGAGCAAAGGTACTAATTGTGCAGTTTATTATGAGCCTGTGATTTAAATGAGTTTTCCAGATTTCTTGGCAACTTTCTAAATGCTAACTCTCTCCAAGCTGCAAACTGGAAATGCTGGAACACATAACACTACCAGGATTTGTGGGCAAAGTTGTATCACACATCTTATTTTCTTCTTCTGATTTACCCTTATTGGGAGGAAACAAGTGCTCATTTCAACAGGTTCACAATGTGGAGACCCAAACCTTTTTGGCAAAAAAAAGCCCCTCCCCCCCCCCAAAAAAAAAATGAACAACTTGAAAACAGATCAGACACCACGAAAATACCAAGAAAATAATGTAGAAATAACCTAGGTGGGTGGCTGGAAAACCTATCAGAAAAAAATGGCCCATTATTCATTAAAATAAAATCACATGTAAAGTTTCTCTTTATTACAAAGCATAAGGCAACAGCAGCTTTCTTCTGAGGATCCTCTACACAGAGCAAATAGTTGTGAGGTTTCTGTTGCCCAGAAAAATTGATTCCTGCAGGCAGAAGGAAAATTTCACCCTGCCTCCTCGAAGGAATCAGAGATTCCTGCAGGTATCTGCTCAGTGTGCCCTTCTGTGCTCCTTGCCATCAGAAGAAAGAAAATGTCTAAATAATCTATATTCGTTGAAAGTAAAAAGGCTCTCAGTCAGTGTGAAACATCTGAAGTTGTAAACCCCTTTGTACTCTTAGCTTGAACCATCAAAAAGCCACACAGCAACCACGGGATGTCTGTGAATCACACCAATGATTTTCAGTATCCCCAGTGCAGAAAATTAAATTATGCAAATCCAAGCCTTTATGAATGCCTAACTTTAATGTGAAATTGAACATTTGCTTCAGTCAGCATCTTATTTATGCAATTAAAAACATGACATTGTCGTGAAAATAGGCAAGTTTTGTTTTCTGCCCAGACACTTAATAGATTTGTACATTTATCTATAATTCTAAATTGTGAAGAGCCACGCTGTACACAAATTTATTTCCACTAGAAAGGATGGTACAAACCAAGAGGGCAACTCGAATATTTGCCAAAAGGATTGTGGGAATGAACTTGCTGGTTATATTGCTAACTATCTTCTGCTGGACTGAAAAAAGCAGCAAGCTGGAATAGCAAATTATTCTAAATAAAACCCTGCATCACTTTTGGGCAGACCAACATTAATGTCAACAGTCCCCTTACAAATGTGCAATAATTCAGTAGTCATTAGCAATTTAGAGAGGATGTATGTTTCCTGGATAGCTGCAGAAACTCAGGGAAAGGGATGATAGGTTAAGATCTCTGGCTATGCTGTGAACTGGAAAGGTAATGGTCTGTCTCTATCAAAAATCAAGACACCACCTTCTTCCCTCAGCTGGCTCCATCCCCAGACTGTTCACAGCACAGCCATGCATTTCTGCATGGAGCCACAAACATTCCAAAAAACACTGTGGGAACAAACAGCTATTGTTGGCAATATCTTATGCTGGTAAAGTCATCAGGAAACCACAGAGTCAATCTCATGGTACTTTTGTTCTGTGGTGTCAACTGAGGTCAACGGACTCTCTCACACTGGGGAGGTGCAGGGTACAGAACAGAGCATACAGTGGCTTCTCACATACTGGTTTGGAAGAGCTGAAGTGTTGCCCCCAAAGCATTCAAATCAAGTTATTAAAAAAGAAAAAAAGTGCTTCATATATGAAAACCATCTTATGTTCCACTTGGAATCATTACTTCTTTTAGATTTTGTGGGGAAACCAGGGACGCACCTTCTGATCAAAGCAACTTGATACCACTAATGAAAATTTAACAGGCATCTCAGAGTTGCTGAATCTGCTTCTTTCACTGAAAGCTGAAGAGTTTTGCTCAGCTCCAGTCATTAGAGTGCATTTATTCATTTCTCGTGAAACGTTCCAATTCCACAGGAGGAGAAGCTAAACATGCAAGTAAGTGACTCAAACTCAACCAAATTCTTCCAGTGCTTCCAACTTCCACAGCCATTTTGGAGAAAACATTTGACAAAGTTATATTAGCACCAATAGCTACAGGTTTCCACAAGACTTGTCCAGTTGGGACACAGTTAACAGCTCTAGAATGCAGAGCAGCCAAGTGGTTTCCTGCTCCACTACTGCAGGACTGGATGCTGGAGAAAAGCCAGCAATGAGACTGACTGGTCCAGCAGAGAGCATTTACAGGGAGACTCCTCTCTTCTGGGAACCCTGGAAAAGTTGGGGAAGGGGAAACTGGGACAATAGGAGGGGCAGAAACATGCTTCAGGAAGGCTCAAAATGGAACAGTCAAAATAGAGAGGTGGGGTGGAATACAGACACATAGAACAGAAGGTGGTGAAGGAAGAGAAGGGAGAGCAGTAGCCTCTGCTCTGCAAGGTTTCACTCCATACATCAGTGCTGATGATGGAGGGGTAATGAAGACCATAATATATGGCCTGAGACCTGCAGGTACACTATTAAAAGAGGACCAACCTTACACTCAGATACACAAGCGTGAAATTAAATCCTGAGCAACTCCTCTGGCTGCTGGTGCAGTACCAGTGGCTCTGAAGCAGAACACCTGCAGTCAGAGGAGCTGTGCTGCACCTATCTGAGCTACCTGTGCAAAAAGGAGAGCATCCTTCAAAGCTAAACATGGAGAAATCTCTTACACACAATTGCATATAATTTTAATCGGTGCTGAACACTACATGATTTTAGATGATGTGCTAAATGAATCAGCCCATGCTGCATATCTGCAGACAGCCAAAGCAATGCAACACCAGCCTAGGCCTTAACATTCAGCTCAGCTTTCCATTCCCTCTGTCTCAACATATTAACTTTCCAATAAAAATTACTTGTTAAGTGCCCTCAAAGGTACGATAAGGTAATTCCTGCCTGAATACTGTACAGGTATTCATAGTTCACATGAAAACACAAAATTTTATCCCCAATCTACCTTAAATATAAAGCTATTACACTATTCAGAGAGATTATACCCTCGGCATTAGTGTTTAAAAGGTATCAAGCCATCAGCTATGTAAGGAAAATCCTTTAAGGTCGATACTTTATGTCTGAATGGTGAAATCATTAGTTCTGATGGTAGATTAACTAGATTGCATGCCAAACTCAGACTCTTTTAAGCTTTCTCTGAAGACGAGGGTTGCACACTAACCTGTCTTCAGCTGTTCTATTTAAAATGGGACAAAGTCAAAGGTACACACACTGCACAGCCCAATCATTCTTTCTTTGACTGCCACTAAGGGCTCCACTAACAGCTCAAACAGTTTGAGTCCTACTCCCTAATGTGGACACTCAACTGGTGAAGTTCAACCTGGTGCTGCTGCTGGAAAACAAGGCAGCCTTTGGAGACTATTGAAAGCTGAAGCAGTGTCACAGCCACTGAAATTCTCAAAGCAGGGGCATTAAAATCTCATTCAAATGTAGCAAGAAAGCATTCAATAAGGAATTCTGGCAATTAGTTCTGCATCAAATCAACGCCTGTAGAAAGGAATAGTTTCCAGAAAACAAAAAACCCCACTGTTTTAATGAATAAACAACATAGAACTTTAAAAAGGGGAGCAAGCATTAGAAACATTACCTTAAAGGCTTTTCTATCATCTATTAAAAAGAGTTTTTAAAAGTCAGTGAGTCAAGACACTTAGCCACCTGCAGGCCTAAAAACTGAAACAAACCTCATTGAAAAAAAAGCAACATATTTAAGTGTTTTTACTGTATTTTTAATTGGACTGTGCTAAAGATAAGCAGGTAAGCTGAAGACACTGAAAAGCTATGAGCTTTAATGCTCACTCTGCTGAAAAGGCTTCCAGGCTATTTCTTAGAATAACTGTTGTCAAATGGGCCAGAAGGGAAAGAGGAGAAAATAACCCACCACGATGACAGGAAATGAATTCATAATATTATACCTCTAAAATATTTTTATACAATTAAAGTAAGTAATGGTGAAATCCATCTCTCTAGGCTCTCCCACAGACAACTTCCTAAACAAAATTAGACTATTTGCCTTAAATATTTTACCATCTTTTGACAGCAAGTAAATGTAGAAATATCTCAGGCACAGCTAATCAATTTTGATAGTGTATTACTTTTAAACAGACTCTTCAGTCCCAGATTCGCATTTGTTTTAGATTATTTTGTATCTTGCCAAAGAAGGATGAAAGTTCAAACAACATATGGTGGTCAGAGAGCATCAACAACTGATATTCTGAATGAAGCTACTTCCTTTGATTACGTAGTAGATATTTCATCTGATTATGAGATTAAAAAAAGGCAAAAATCTATTCTACTATGAATGCACATGCGATTTTCCACTAATAAAATATTGGAGCTACAAAATACAAGTTTCTTACAATTAAGTGAAGTAACAGACACCCGGATGCTGCACCTGCCAAGGGATGTATGTCCCTTCCTAAGATGATAATCAACCAGGCAACCTTTTAATTCTCACACAAGCACAACCCACAGGTCTGCTCCTAAAAATGGCACAGGGACTTTTCACACCATTCAGTCTCAGTCTCTGTTGTTCACGTGTCCGATAGATGATGTGATAACTGCATAAATCCTAAGTACAAGTACATAAATGCAGAGCACAGCAGGACTTTACAGGAACTAACCAGCAGACTGCAATTTGAAGATGAAAAATAGTCCAGGGAACATGCTGTCAAACTGTGGGGATTAAATTAACTATCAGAATTAAAAGCCCTTATCCCAACCACGAACACACCAGTCACTACGTGCATTAACCCTTGGTAACCTGTGAGTTCAAAGCCAGCAAGTTAAGTGGAATGCAATCTTACATTGCTCCCATGTAACAAGACAAGTCCCAAAGCATTAGAGCTAATGCAGAGAAGCAACAGAAAGATTTTTCAGAGCAGTGTTTTCTTTAGATTACAAGGGATTGAGTAAGCATTATTCCAAACCAGACCAAGAGTGCACTGCAATGCCCAGTGCTGCCTGCCATGCTCCAGCAGAGCAGAAGCCCTTCCAACAGAAAGCAAACCAATTTGCTCAGTCACAAGATCTTATGGATCCCTCTCTCAGCCAGCCTGGCTTTATAAGCAAGATGAGCAAAGCTCATTAGCAAGACAGCAAGGCAACTTCAAGTTGCATTAATGATGCCCCATTAAGGGACTCAGGAAAAGAAGCTGAGGAGGCTGGGGAAGAGACAGATGCTGCAAGTTGATTAGAAAGGGCTTCATTTTGCATTTTTGTGGCTCACACTCTGCTAGCATCAGCTGTGTAAGATATGACATAGCTGGTGAATTTGGACCACTGATGTCAACTGGCATCACCTACAGCACTTCAGCTAGAAATATGCAAAGTAAGCCAGATAACCAACAGTGCCAACCATTTCCACTTTCAGAGAGAAACACACAAATTAAACCCAACTGCAACATCCCCCTCTCTAGGAGGAAAGTACCCAGCAACAGAGCTTCTGCCAGAGTGCTGTGGAAGAACCTTAGACTAAGAATACAGAAACTCAGCAGCACCAGTGTGTGGAAAAAACCCAAAAAATCAGTCTGCTGTATCTTCCCTGGAGAAGATGCAAATATGTTACAATAAAAACCAGCCCAGACAACTTTGCTCCTCCTTCAGAATGGAGAAGCTACTGTTCATGTCTCACTACAAACAGCATGGAATACTGATAGCTATAGAAAAGAAGTTTGAGAAGCCCTGCTTCTGACATACTTACCCCACATCACCAGGAAATGCATACACATCAAAACCAGCTGTGTTTGATCCAAACCCAAAGTAAAATCGTTATCCCACCAAACTGTTCCCAGACACTTAAGTGCAAAAATACCTATATGACATTTCCCTTTACGACAGTTTTCAGATAGACTCGTATTCTAGGCATACAAGTTGAGGTACTTAAAGAGTAATGCACATGGCATCCTAAAAGTCAGACTCTTACAGACACTTCCGATACGGTTTGTTAGAGAGAAAAATAATTGGGAGCACCTGAAATCTCTATAGCCTTAAGAACTCTTGCTCTGTGCATCCTACACAGTCCCTCACACTCTCGTTAACCATCATTATCTGCATTTCTTAAAGGAGGAATCCTCACCCTGGCTCATCTTCTCTACATGCTGTACTTTGGAGAGGTCATATCACCTCTGCATTTTATTCATAACTATGTGTGATGCAAACACTGGAAACTTTGGAGCAGAGAGATTCATATGCAAGGCTGACCTTCACAGGGAAGCTGATGCTCTCTCAGCCAGTGCTGACTGGCCCACAGCCAACACTGAGGAGAGAGCAGATAAATTCAGGTCCTCCAGCATCCAGGGTAGCCTGGTCACAGTGCACCAAAGCAATGAAAGCCCAGGTATTGGGGCACAACAACTACTCATGCAGCCAACTCCAGTGTCTTTGTACTATTTCCTCAAGGGCAAGTTTGAAGTCAAGCTTGGAACAATCTGGAATCCAGAGGCAACATAGTGTACTTCCGTAGAAGGGACTTGAATCCATCAGCATGGGCACACCAAGAAGGGGCCATCTTTGCATGGTTTATGCAGGAAACACACACATAGATAATGGATTAACAATGGCAAAAGGGGCCTTTGTTTGACTTCCTGCCTTATGTCCAGATACCTAAAGCTGATAAGTTTTGCAACTGAACATTTTAATTTCGCCAAATCCCAAAATACCTGGAAGAACACACAAATTCATGAAAAATCACCAGTCCCACCTCTGCTCTGGAAATAATTTGCTTGTATCCACTGCCAGCATTTGTCCAAGTATAGTCATATAATGTATTCTAAACAGATTCCTCTAAGTTACACAGCAACAAGTGTCTTGATGAAAAAAATATTTACCAGATTCACCCAAATAACCACAGCAAGGAGCTTCTGATACAAAGGCTGGCTCTGTCCACCCAGACTGCCACCTTGCCTGACGTATTCCTGCATTCCCATAGCTGGCCTGCTATTTCATTCACTCTTTTCATCATGCCATTAAAGCCAACAATGCATTACATCCATAAAGGCAGCTCTTCAAATCAGGGTCTTCGCCACTAAACTTAATCAAAGGCCCCAGGAGTCTCTGTTCTTGCATAAGAGCATGCCAGATCACTCCTAAGAAAGAGTTCAGTGCTTACACTGCATGGAGTCTTCACTCCAAGGCATCTTTCCAAACTCATCTGCCTGAAACATGGAAGGAGCAGGAGCCCAGTGTTCACTCAGCAGAAAATGCAGAGGATGGAGCTGATTTCATTCACATGGAGAGCAGTGAGGGACTCAATGAAGCCAACAGAGCTGCTCCCACGACATGGCATGAGATCAAACTTGCCCCATTATAAAGTCTTCAGAGACGGGGTCTCTGTCAGCTAATAAAAATCCCTCATTCTTTATACAAAATGATTTTTTTAACCCGTGTCCTTTGGCCCATTTAACAATTTATTGACTGTGGGAAATAAAGTGAGGCCACATCAATCTCTTCCTGGTTATTTGGTTCAGGCTTTCAAATTAATGCAGAAGGTGGAAAGCTCAATAAAGAACTATTTAAGAAAAGAAAGAGGAAATGCTCTAGCCTGACTGCAAGATATCTCCTTCCCAGTTTGCAGTCAGGTCTCACTATCTACGGTCTCCTGGAGGCAAGATGGAAGGGCACACTTCCCTGGATCCAGAAAAAGTAACCTCAGATTTGAATCATTCTGCACAGAAATGGATCAGCAGCACTCAGGTAGCCAGATTTAGTGCCTCCAGCATGTGACAACAACTCCAGATCCACAGAAATTATTTTAGGATTAAACTTAAAAGCTGAGCAGAACTAAGCAAACAAGCATTCATTCTTTTTTATGTAAAACTGTATTTAATTTGGCTTATGATCTATGAAAACAGGGAGGCTTTTTTCATCTTTTTTTCATGCTGACAGCTTGCATTATATACAGATTTGGTAGCAAAGGGTTTCATCCACATCTATTTCCCAAAATACAGATCTAAATCGGAAACTGAGATGGAGATTTTTTTTGTGCTGACTGAACAAGTTCTTAGTCAGGGATATGCATCCCAAAAATGTGACCTACCATTTTGAGAACTCTCTCCTTTCCTTCCAAGTTCCATTGTTCAAATGGGAAAAGACAGCATATAAATACTACCCAGATGATCTATAAAATGAATCAAAATTCCATTTTTGCTTTGCAGTTCACCATTATTTTTTCATCCAGGAAAGAATTTTTCTGGAAATCTCCCAGCAGGAGGGTCTGGTGCTGTTCAGGTTCCAAAAGTAATAGCTGGCTCCTTGGTCATTTGTCTCCAGAGAATGCAATAAATATCTGGACACTAAACTTCATACAACTGGGAGTGAGAGCACTGAGACCTTTGCAGAAAGGACACAAATGCAGTAATAGAGCTCAGATGAAGAAACTAGATCAAAATTGCCAGCAATGGTGTGCACTTTGTAATCATACAGTGATGGTATGCAGCACAGGCTGAAAAGCCACGGGGTCATTTAACCATCTGGAAGACAAGGCTAACGTCACAGTTCGTGTAAGTGATGCTAAACCAAAAGGAAGAGAAGCCAGCAAGAACATCTCAAAAATATTTAGCTGTTTGGCAA
Organism: Turnix velox; assembly: GCA_013400935.1. Lineage (NCBI taxonomy): Eukaryota > Metazoa > Chordata > Aves > Charadriiformes > Turnicidae > Turnix > Turnix velox. The sequence continues at coordinate 735,137 of VZTY01016144.1, read as the reverse complement.
GCTCAGCGAAACAAGTTGATGTAAGTGAGACATTCCACTGAAGATAGATGTAAGGCAATGCAGTTGGGGAGAAATAATCATCAGTGCAGGAATGGAGTGAGAGACTGCTGTTTAGAAAGCAGTAATGCAGAAAGACTTGAGCATTAGGGTGGATAATGAATTAGATGGAAGTTCATGCTGCAATACAACTGCAGAAAAAGGCAATTGCTATCCTGGGGCACATGCACTGAGATACTGGAAGCAATAACTCAGTTTTAGACAGTCTTTGACCAGACTGTCACTGCAGTGCCACATGCTGTTGGAGGTCCATTACTCAAAAAAAAAAAAAAAAATCATTTTAAAGCAAAAATAAAAATCTGAAGACCTGGGGTGGAAGATGGGATGTGACAGGGGATGACACATGACACATGGAATGCATCAGAGCATCTTTATCATTTTCCTTGTGCCCTACACTGTGCTGACATGGGCAGCCCTGCCACAGGCTGCTCAGCTCTGCCTGGCCTTACTTTGGTGTGCTCACACTCGTATCCTCTCGAGTCTCAAATGCTCCACTCTCAAACTCCTTGTTTCATTCATCAATTTTCATAACAAGCCTCATAAAGAGTTAGATTTTAGAGCACTCAAAAGTGTCGATCTTCACACAAGAAGTGCTCTCACGGCACAAGAGTAAAAGAGGAGAAGATGAAGAGATCCATAAGGAACAAAGAAATGCTTTCACCTTGTCACAGGCATGGTGGAAGCTCAAATGCACATTATTCTCTAAGCAAGGGGAAGGCTTGAGAAGAGATGCTCAGTGCACATAAGTGCTGGGAACACCACATGTTGCACTTGAGCGTGACTGCAGACCAGCTCTGCCAGAAAACAGACCACAGCACGATTATCAACACAGATGCATATGGCCTTGTGTCTAATTTGAACAGGTCCCACATTGCAAGGCCATCAAGAGAGGTGTCTGGCAGGAGTAGAACAATACTGAAGAGCATACTCACTGCCCAAGGTCTGTCTTCCCCAGCGCAGTTCTTCTCAGAAAGGTTCAGGAGCTCACTCCTTTCCTTTCAGTCTCAGCCACTCTGCAACTACATTTATTGCAAGCACTGTAATTACTAAAAAAAGCACACAACAAAAGCACTGTGCTGTGGAAGACAGATCTAGTGTACAGCCTGCAGCCTGACAAATGTAATTGTTTTCCTAAGTATCATAAGAATCACAGAATCACAGAATGACCCGGGTTGGAAGGGACCTCAAGGATCATGTAGCTCCAACATCCCTGCCTAGCAGGGCCACCAAACAAACACATTTACTAGATCAGGTTGCCCAGGGCCCCGTCCAACCTGGCCTTGAACACCTCCAAGGATGGGGCATCCACAACCTCCCTTGGCAGCCTGTTCCAGGAACTAACCACTCTCTTAGTAAAGAGCTTCCCCCTAACATCCAACCTAAATCTTCCCTCCTTCAACTTGGATCCATTTCCCCTAGTCCTGCTATTGTCAGCCCTTTCAAAGAGTTTACTCCCTTCCTGGGTGTAGGTTCCCTTCAGGTATTGAAAGGCTGCAATGAGGTCACCCCGCAGCCTTCTCTTCTCCAGGCTGAACAAGCCCAACTCCCTCAGCCTGTCCTCATAGGGGAGGTGCTCCAGCCCCCTGATCATCTTCGTGGCCCTCCTCTGGACCCTTTCCAAAATCTCTATGTCTTTTTTGTACTGAGGGCTCCACACCTGGACACAGTACTCCAGATGGGGCCTCACAAGAGCCGAGTAGAGTGGGACAATCACCTCCCTATCCCTGCTGACCACCCCTCGCCTGATGGAGCCCAGGATCCCATTTGCTTTCCGAGCTGCGAGAGCGCACTGCTGGCTCATGTTAAGTCTCTCGTCCATCAGGACCCCCAGGTCCTTCTCTGCCGAGCTGCTCTCAAGGACCACTCCTCCAAGCCTGTACAGGTGCCTGGGGTTCTTCTGGCCCAAGTGCATAACCTTGCACTTTGCTGCATTGAACCTCATTACGTTCACCTGAGCCCAGCTTTCCAGCCTGTCGAGGTCAACATCCTCTCAAAGTCTTCACCCACCTGCAGAAAGCAAGGCTGTCGACAGCTGTAGGTCTCTCACTGCCCAAGCAGATTGGTTTGGCTATTGAATTACAGCACGGCTTTGTACTTAGTCCTCACTTGATTCAGAAAGCCCCAGAATTGTCCTCAATGGCTCACAATACCCACAGAAAGTTTAGTTACTCAAGAAAATAACTGCCCCCAGGCAAGTTAATTTCAAAGTTTGTGCAAGTATTCCACAGTTCCCAGATCCGTATTTTATGTTGCTACTTTTATGCTTTCACAATGAACTGTAACAACATTCTGCCTCCCATACAGCCAGTGTCAATGTTAAAAGAGAGATTCATCCTTTTATGCAATGCTGTAAAGATTTCCTCATGGCAATATCCTATCTTCTTTGTCCATAAAAAAATAGACATTAATATCACAACAGATACTCTATCTTTTGCTAAACAATTTAAAAATACATTACAAGAAGGAAACAATTTTTAAAACTAAAAAACACATTAAACATTGACAGCATGTCAGTGCTTGTTCTGTGACAGCATTAGTCCTATCCGTGACAGGGATCTGCAAAGCTGCATCTTACAAGCATAAAAAACTTCTATCAATATGGCACAGACTAACAAAAATTAGTTTTCCTCAAAAAGGTTCTTCACCTTTAAATATGCTTTTATTGTGGGTGTTTTTTTACATTTTCTGCATACACCACAGTCTTTGCTAGAGAAATCAAAAGCAAGACTATTCATAACAACAATCTCATGTTGTCTTTCTTTTTTAACCCCCAACTCTCATTTTGTAAACAAGAAGCTCAAAGCAATCAGTTCCAGTCAGGCTTTTCAGCTTTGGATTTAGATCCTTTCATGACTACTTCTTCTTCAAAAAAAACATGTATCAAAATTTCAGGAAGGGGGGAAAGAAGACTCTTGACATTGTTCTTTTCTCTGATGAACAAGCTGATGGATTATAAAGAAGAATCTATACACTCGAGCTACTTGCCAAATGACAACCAAATCCGATTTGAAGGTAGGACTTGACTAATCATTAACTTTTTTTATAGCTATTTAAAGTATCATCTACTGTCTCTGATTAGATTTAAATCTGCAGGAAAATAAACAGGGATGTAGAGCACATTTGGCAACTGATAGCATCCATGTTAACACAGCATATTCAAAGACCATTTTTGCCCACACAGAATGTATCCCTCTCATTACTGCACTGCTCCAAAAGGAACTAAAAGATACAAACATGAGATAAGAAGTTAGTTTAAGCAGATCTGTTGAAATACCAAGAAACTGCAAGAAGCTTAGCTTCCAACAGAGCTGGCTCTAGCCATTATCCTATTAAGATGGATACTAGGACTTGCCAGGATTTTGGAAGTCCAAAATGCAGCTACTCAGCACACAAAAAACCCACCAAACAATCCTCATTTTCACCCCAAAATGCCAGAGAATACACAGAAAAGAAGCCAAGACTTGAAAGCTGAAGAGCTGCAACAGGCCAGACTCAGTATCAGGGGCAATTGGGACATGCAGGACAAGACTTAGCCACAGGCAATGCAAAGAAGGTTGGTACCATAGAGGAAAAAGGTGCCAGACTCACATAAACAGGCTTGAAAACCACTATTCCCAGACATGAGATCAGTGAAGATCATTCAAACTGCTTGGGGACAAAACCTGAGTAGGCAGGATGGAGGAGGAGGATTACTTCTTACAGATATTATGAAGAACCTGAAGTACTCAAGAGCCACCATGGTTATACTAAGAAAGGTCTGAAGAAGAACACATTCAGGTGACAGGTCTGACAGGGCAGCAGGACAAAAGCCCTGCTCACAGCAGTCCAAAAATTTGAATATTTTGTGACAGGAACACACAGCCTCTTCTGTCCCCAGTTACCTGAAGTAAAAAAGTGGGGGACATGAAGCACTGGCAGAGCAGACTGAGACATGAGTCCAAATGTGGGACAAATTAAAGACCAGAAAGCTGAGGAAGGACCAGGGGATGACAGGAGAGGTAATCCAGTCTGTATTCCCCTGAAACACTAGCATCTTGCATCTATCCAAATAAAGGGGGAACTGTGTAGGTTTATCCCTGCAGTAGAGTATTAATTCTGATGAGTCCAATACAGCTGCTCATCACATCAACCAGGATTCCACTTAGGGCCAGGGACTGCCAAAATTATTGCTGAGTAATCTACACGAATTTCTGATGGCACTGATTATTTTCTTATCAGTAACCCACTCATGTAAGCCTAAATATTATGATAACAAAAAAAGACGCAGAGCAGGAGGCTGCTTTTGCAATTTTTAGCCACTCCACTGCAGCAGAGCAGTGTTTGCTGCAAATGAATCAAGCCCTGATTAATCTGGAAATGCTTCATTTGAAAATTTTATTTTAAGTTTCATTTATTAGAGCCCATTAAGCAGCATGTAATCAATAACCAGTCATTATTTTCTGTATGTGTATAGAAAGGAAAAAGGTGCTTCTAGGGTCGGTCACAGTAAGGAATGTGTCAAGTCAGGATTAAAAAAATCCTTGAAAGAGCTGCAAGTTCTGAATTGCCATTAAGGCTCACACAGCTGGAATATGTAAAGGGCGAGTGTCAGGAGGATGGAGCCAGGCTCTTCTCAGTGACCTCCAATGATAGGACAAGGGGTAATGGGTGCAAGCTGGGACACAGGAGGTTCCACAGAAGTATAAGAAACCACGGTGAGGGTGACAGAACAGTGGCACAGGCTGCCCAGAAAGATTGTAGAGTCACCTTCTCTGGAGTCATTCAAAACCTGCCTGGGCATGTTCCTGTGTGACCTGGTCTAGGTGTTCCTGTTCCAGCAGGGGGATTAGACTAGATGATCTCTTGAGGTCCCTTTCTATCCCTGACATTCTGTGATTCAGTACACTCTGCATTCACATCCCTGTGAATCAGGTAAGCAAGGAGGTGTTACACACACATTGGGTCATTCACAGTAAGGACCTTGGGACAGTCTAAGTTTGTCATATAGAAGTCAAGTGAAAGTCAAATTGAGACTTTTAGAGATTGCTCCTACTCCACAGTTACAAACAATTCATATTACAATTCCAGGGGCAAAAGGGAGCAGGGTGGGGGAAAAAAAAGGCATCTTCAACTTCATTTATTTACATTTGAATAAATTTAAAATTAACAGGCATTTTAAAAAAATAGTTCAAAAAATATATCAGAATCTGCTACGAAATACTTGGCACTATCAGAAAGAAAACTACTTTAAAATATATGTACTTGAATTTGCTTTTTTAAAAAATGACTATGCTTTAATAAAAATCTGCAATTTCCAGCTGGCTGCATTAATATTTCAACTTGGTAAATTATTCTTTTAAAGAAGTTTCTAATAAAGTAGCACTTGCTGCATGTCTATTAATAAGATTACATTTCTATTTATGATGTTATAAAGCATTGTATTAAAAACAAAAGAAAGATTACCATGTGAGAAATAGAGATGACTTCCTTCATTTTAAATTTAATTTAAAGTGGAGGAAAAGGATTTTTCTTTTAAATTAGTATTTTCCTTGCAGCATTATGAATCCCAGTTTCAACTACTGAATGAGAAGTGGGGAAGGAAACTTCATCACTCCTTTGCAGGCTCAAAGAAAATGCAGAACTGAACTTCATTAAGCCTCATAGATAGCAAGAAGCCAAAACTTGCATCTCTGCACAGTGAAAGGGCAAAGGTCTTAAGCCAAGATACACATTCCTCCTGCTCAAGTAGAGGATATAGCAAAGCCTACTTCTGCATACTGTTATAGCCTTCCTTATGCCAAGTGAGGCTTGAAGAGGGGACAGAAATCATCCTCAAATGACAAAAGACAGTCAAAGGAAAAGCAAACATTTGCAGTGTTTGTCCATCCCAATCTTTTTCCCACCTGGAAGGCAAGCATGCCTTGCCAACTGTGCAAACAAAGGTAAATTTCCCATAAATACCTGTTAGAAATTGACATTGCCTGACTGGTGGATGAAAGCAATGGGAACATACTGGAGCTTACAGACTGTGAGCTAGTAGCAGAAGGCCACAGATTTTGTTCTACTCTACTGCTCAGGCAGCAAAGCAAAACCCAAAAAGCTGTCCCAAGCAGCACTCCAAGACCACACTTCTACTAAAATGATTAAGCAGTACCATATTCCACAAAGCTCACATCTTTCATTAAGTGGGAATGTTCATTCCCTTGCCCCAAGCAAGTCACAGAAGTTTTCTATTGCAGCTTGATAACACTGTCCCATGCTCTGTCAGATGCCAGCACACTTTGCAAAGGTGCTCAGCATTGGAAACACAGGGGTGCATCTGATAGGTATCAGCCAAATCAGGATTAAAATGCAGGATCAGACCTGAACACCAAGTGGAATATTCCACCCAGGCAATTGCACCAATGTGTCCTTGAAAAGTTAAACACAGGGTGATGACAGAAGTTCAGAGACTGCACTAGTTCACAAAGTGCATCCAGGTTTTCAGCCACAGAAGAAACCAGTAGAAGAATAACATGAAACAAAGGAGGTTTGGGTGGCAGAGGGATAACCTCCTGTGCTCATGTACATCCTTATGAGCAAGAGAAGCATTTCTATGTGTGTTTGACATAAAGTAAAATATAATGTCTTCTTTTCTTCTATGAAGTTCCACTTATAGGCTAAGCCAAAAGATTCCTGCAGACTAACCTCAAAATGAATTAAAGCTCACTAGCACTTCAAAGACAAAAATACACATTGAAATAATTACCTATAGCCTGAAATGTGACTATTACAGACTGTTAGTCTCTGAGTAGAAAGCTAAACCCCTTCTAAAGAACTGAGAATTCCCCCCAAAAAAATGAGCAAGTGTGCTAAGGAATTATGAAGTCCAGCCATGTATCCTTGATAAAAATCTGTGCCCACAGATCACACCATACCATGAAAATGACCTTTAAAGAGACACACTCCTGGACAGCAGGCTGCAAACAGGCTTAAGAGGAAGAAAGACTAAAAAGGATGTTTTTCAGATAGGTCTTTACTGGTCCTTGACGGTCAACAAATTTATAACAGATGTGCCTCATTCTGAGTGAGGAGAAACGAGCACTGGTAACTGTTATTGTCAGGGCAGATCAATTGGAGCCATATGTCTGCTGTGGCTGACAGCATCATGGAAAACTCAAGCAACACACAGAAATTAGGATGTTGCTGAAAATAAGAGCTTTCCTATCCTGTAAAGGGCCTTTGGGAGATGATTCTCTCTTCAAGATAAGTTCATGGGAATTAGCTTATATATTTTGATAGTATGTGAGAATTTACCCTCTGATTTCCCAGACAGTAGGTTTTAATTTGCAGCAAAATGCTACAAAATAATCATAGGATGCATCTCATTAGGATTCATATTTTATCTAAAATAAATAGGAGGCTATCTTGACAGAGAATGGGGAAGTTTCTACCCCAAACTTCCCAGCCAAACAGCAGCCATAATTCCCAGTAACAGAACCCAAGAGGAATGCACTTCACATAAAGTCATTAAAGAGAGGAACAGAAAAGGATTAAAATGCTAACATCACATACATCAAATTTATGCTTTTAGAGCACTGCTCCTATGGTGCATTTTGGAGAGTTTTTGCAGAATACCAGTTAGTGGTTACCAAAAACCTACATTATAAAATAGGAATAGCCACAGTTGGATGAATCCATGGCCCATTTTTTGGCCAGTATACAAGACTAAAGCAGTGAAACATGCATTACAAGAAAAGGAAATAACTGGCATCGTCAAGTCAGCAGGGTCTCATGTAGGTTAAGTTCCACCAAGCAATTTTTTAGTTTATTGACTATGCTACAGTTCCTGAATTTATGTCTTAGGGCTTAAATCGCAACATATTACTGCAACTTGGCAGATATTATAATCCAGGTATCAGTAGCTATGCAGGAATGCTTGGTATTTCTTTGAACAGTCACATTTCTCCAAAACCACTGCCTTCCTTTTCATAGAATGGTTTGGGTTGGAAGAGACCTTAAAGAACACCCAATTCCAATCCCCCTGCTATGGGCATGGACACCTCCCACTAGACCAGGTTGCTCAATGCCTCATCCAGCCTGGCCTTAAAAACCTCCAGGGACAGGGCATCCACAACCTCTCGGGGCAACCTGTTCCAGATTCTCACCACCCTCACACCCTCTTTCTTATCTCCAGCTTGAATCTCCCCTCTTACAATTTGCATCTGTTACTCCTAGTCTTGCCATCCTGTATCCTAAAAGTCCGACCCCAGCCTTTCTGTAGGCCCCCTTCAGGTATTGATAAGCTACTATGAGCTAACATTAATGAGAAAATCCACCAGAACACAAACATGTCTATTTCTCTTAGACATATCTAAAAAGCAAAAAGCAGAAAGATCAATAATTTAAAGGAAGAAGTAGTTTTCAAAAGAGTTGTATCTTCCTCACAGACAGCCAGAACTCCCCATTTACACCATCATGATAGCAGCTTGCAGTTAAAATATCTACATGTTTTCAGTTTCCCTGAATTTCTTCCCCACCTTCTTTCTACACCACAGTTCATCAGGGGTTTTCCCATTTAGGTCACCATTTCTAGCTCAGATCAGGTTCAATGAACCTTTGCTGTGAGATGGCTGCACTAGGACATTTGGTAATGAACAGTGTGGATGAGCACTAGGAAAAAGGGCATATTTAGAAGAGATATTTGGAAGGAATTCTTCTCTGTGAGGGTGGAGAAAGAAGGGAACAGAGAAGTTGTGAATGCTGTAACTGGAGATGTTCAAGGCCAGGCTGGATGGGGCTTTGATCAACATGATCTAGTAAAAGGTGTCCCTACCCATGGCAGCAAGGTTGGAACCAGACAATCTTTAAGGTACCTTCCAACCCAAACCATTCTGTGGTTTGTTGAGAGTCTCATTGATGAAGCCAGTCTCTTCCCAGCCCTCCAAGACAACAGGAACAAGGTACCTTCCTTTTCTGAGCAAAGGGTCAGGCACCATAAGCAGAAAGCCTCTCACCTGTGCTCTTCTAGAATAACCAAGAAATAGATTTCAGCAGAAAAGCAAAAGTAAAGCATACTGCAAACTATTCTATCCTTCAAGGTTGAGGCCCAGCCATCATAAAACACACGCTTTGGATCCTTCCTAAAAATTCAGGAGGTGGATGAGAAGACAGGCTGCCCAGTCTCTTGGTCTGAGATGATAAAGAAACTAAACATAAGCCAGAGCCAGTGAGGCTGTGAAGCTTAGAGAACTTGAGGTAATACAACAAGTACTGCTCCTCACAAGTACAGTGCAGATAAGGGTGAGTACATTGTTTTCTCCACCTCAAATCCAGAAAACATGACAACTATCCTAGAGCTCACAGGTGAAAAATAAAGCACCAAAGTGAAAGAAAATGCTGTGACATTCAGTGGATCATCTTGAAATCTACTATAAAGCTTTTTAGAACTAAAATAATCATTTTGTTCTTGACTGTTCCTTGCAAGTGAAAAGACCATGTTCACACATCCCCATAGAAAGCTTGCTGGAGCAGTAGGAAGAGGCTTGGTTTGAATGCTAATTGTATTCTCACCCTTCTCAAACTCTATCAGGGCAACTGCAAGAAAATATACTCCAGTTTTTCACCCTATCATTAGGAAGTGATGGGGTCAGAACACTGACTGCCATGTGCTGTAAAGCAGTCCTGAAGCTTGAAGCATCTACAACATGTATCTCTTTCAAGTGTCAGCTTGATGATCTGGGAGTAATGGGGCAGAATTCTGATTTGGGCTTTGCGGGTCAGATCATAATTTAAATAATCTAGCCTTAACTCTGAAGTTATTTTGTACACAGGCAGCCATGTGTTGATATTTAGTGTCTCCATCCCATCAAAGGAAAAAAAAAAAACCAGAACAGACTCAAGACATTTTATGAAGAATGAAGCCAGATAAATAAACATTTGGCACAGGGAAAAGACCACATTCATATTAAGAAATTCATCCATACATCTGCTACAACCAAGTCTTCCTTCTCTGGGAGATGGAAGTTTCCATCACTTGTGCTGGGGCTTGGGCTATCAACAAAGTTATTTTTCCTCTGTGTTCTTTTGTTGACACAGTTTCGGTGTTTTACTGCTGTCTTAATCCTATTTTGTCTTTCAGATAATAAGAATATTGTTGTTACTAAGTAATATGCTAATTGTTTTTGTCTAGTATTAAAAATACGCTACACTGCCTTATTCTAATTAACTTGAGATTATTATTGAAATAATGGTTTTATTATTTTACCACCGGCATTTTACTGCCTTGGAGTCTTAGTTGTACTCAAGCTATTATGACTTTGTAGCAATTGACTAACTACAATTATTCCATTATCCAGCTTCAAACATTTAATTGGCTGAGTACAGAAAATACTTTCCCATTACGAGATCTTTGCTTTCTGATTTATGAGAATTAACCTTCAATATACAGAATCCAGATTCAGTTCATTTCTCCCCCCACAACCCTCCCCCCCTTCTCAAGAAAAATCCCATGAGAATCCCCATAAGCTTCGTTTGGTTTAATTAGGAGAAGGAAAATTTAAAATATATTATGAGATTTATATTGATGCCCTCCAGCACACATTCTTCATTTCACACTTTCTGTAAGATTTCAATAGCCAGCACACTCGCCTCCTCACTGAATGAGAACACACCGCAGGGCAGGACTGTTAAATGTCATTAGCATGAACTATTTTTTATATTGATTTTCGTTGCTCTTTCTCCTCTGCCCATTTGATGTGTTGCAGAGTTCAGATTTAAGCTTTAATTGAAACACTTGGAAGGCTTAATACCTTACCAGGCTGCATTCTTCTCAGAGTTCCACCTAGAGAAATCCATCGTGTCTCACAGTGCTGAGTAGGTACCACCAGCTAAGTTTGGCTCAGTAGCACAACTGCCTCCTCTTTACACTGATCATAAATTCACATACTCTTAGAGGGTCCAAATAAGATCATTCAACTTGGCATGCTTCTATCCCCAGTGGAAAACCAGTCAAGCTACAAGCTGCCTTTTAAATAAAGGAATGTGTGATTGGCATGTTCTGAGACAACTCCATCAGGGATTGCCAAGAGGGGCAGGGCAGGCACCAACTCTTGGCTGAAGCAGCAGCGCAACAAGCAATGTGCACAGAAGGTGCCCAAAGAACAGCACAAATTGGCAAAGGAGATCAGAATATCAAAGCATTTGTGCACTGGCCAGTCTGAGGACATCTCCATCCTCTGGAGTGTAAATAGCTAGTTCAGAATGTGGGCACAATGTGTGCTTTAGCATTCAGCCTGCTGCAATGCAGGGTTCAGGGGGTGTGGAGATTTAAAAATAATAGATTAGTAAGCAAACAAATAAATCAGCCAAAAAGACTGAAGGCTAAAAAGTGCTACACTTTGAACTCTTATACTCTCATTTCCTGCTTTTATTTGCATTAAGTTATGTCGTCAACATTTTATCATTATGTGTATAAACTGTTTCTGAGATGAATGGATGCAGGCAGTGCTGCTCCAAAGGCAGAGTTCTGTAATAAGTTAAACGATTGCTCTTCCAACAAGCTGCTCAGTGGTAGGGATGCATGGATTTTTAAACACTTCAAAAGTTTAACATGTTAGAATTAAAAGTGTGACTACACTGCAGAAGTAACTTTAGAAGAACAGATAGCTTAACCCAGATTTGTATGCTGCTCCTGACAACCCAAGTTTTGAAACCCAAGTAGCTCAGACTTCAGGATATGCTCTAAGTCAATATGTATTGAACTCCAAGCCTCTGCTGCAGCTGATTAAGGACAAAGAAAGGACATGATACAACGCTACAGGAATCGAGACCATTCTTTTTTGTGCTCTCAAGAAAAGAACATTGCTCATTTTTATTAAGTCTTAAACATTCTGCTATCAGGCCACCTACTACCAGGTATGTTTACTGCCCTCATTCCTGGCTTTAAGATTGAAGTGCAAAGCCTCAATTGTCATTCTGCTCATCTGCTCTCGTTACACGCTGCTCTCATTTAGTACATATTCAATTATACAAGTTTTAGCAGATGCCCAGGCAAAAATCCAGTGCCTTCCTTTTCCTCCTCCTCCCTCCCCACTCTTCATCCTGCTGCTGTAGGTACACTCCTAAGAAATAGGTTTAAATTTATTATCAGGGCAATTTACAAAACCTGGGGGGACACCATGCAGTTTAATATGTTGACATCGAAACGGCTCACTATTAAATGACCTACAGAAGCACTTAGAATTTGCATTACAGAAATGAGACATAAGCTCTATCTCCTGGTTGGCTTCCAACCACCGCTACAAAGGAAGGGAACACCTCTGGTCACGGTGATACAGCATAAAAGGAATCTCATGTCACACTCTAACAGGCATCAGCATGATGTATTACCTCTTTCTTAAAAGTCTTACAGACTTCTCTCCTTTGACCACAGAACACATTGATGGAGAAATTTTCATCCCAAACCCTTGGGGGGGAGGAGGCTCACCACACTACCAGAAATACTTATTTTACATGTGCTTTTATAGCTGCCTTAACAGCAGGAACATCCTCCTCATTCCCACAATACTTGGAGACAGAAATGCTGAACAGACTTTGAAACCTCATGGAGAGCTGTGAATCAAAGCTTCCTAAATAACAGATTGCAAATATATAGTTCATTTTATCCAGAGCACACCCAGCCTGTGCTCCTCCTCATAAACCCTCACATGCACTCCTACTGAAGAAACATGCTGATTCCCTTTCCTTCTAATACTTGACAGTTATGCAACTCCACACCATCACTTCCGAAACCCTCATCACTGTCCAACTTGTCTCCGAGTCTGCCTATTGGCTTGTTGACACATCTCATCCAGTGCTATGTCCTATTACATTAGCAGGGAAGGAAAGGGAAGAAATAGCATTCAAGCTAAAAATTGTTGCTTTCAAGATAAATTAGGATACTTTTCCTCCTCTTCAACATGCTAGCCCCATTCTGATTCACAAGCTGCATTCCCTAAAATGAATCATGTTAAATAACAAAAGGTTCCCAGGCTGACTCAGATAACTTGGAAGAGGCAAGTCTTCCCCCTCAATGGTTTAGAAGACTGAATTTTAAAATAGCAATTCTGTTTTTTAACTTATTATTATCTTAGAGGTTCAAGAACAGTTTAATCAGTGAATTGTCTTATTGCATTGAGCAGAGCAAATCATCCAAATCACATCATGAGTACTCTTGCTGTCCTTGGAAATTTTTACCTGGAAAGCATTGTGAAAATTTAGTAGGGTTTTCAAAAGCTTCTGGGGAGCACTTCCTGTATTTTAAGAAATTACCTCAAAACACTATCCAATATAACACTGATTTGAGAAGATCTACAAAGGGTTCTCTGAAGAAGCCAGTACTTAATCAGCACTACATAGATTCTACCATCACAGCTAACACCCTAATTATGGATAGGTATTTGTCTCCCCTTCCCTTGGTTTCTCAAAGACTGAAGCTTTACTGCCTGAGACCATTCAGTCCTGCATCTAACATCCAAGCAGTGGAGAGAAGGCCACTAGCATGCATCTGAAGCCACAGCACAAATAGCTAGGTGATGTTTTCTGCCTTGTCCATCATAATCCCTGGATTTCCTGCTATGAAAGAGCAAGGAATAAGCAGAAGCAATCAGTCAATGACAGTGCAAATGTATCTTCCCTGTGATCATAATGACACAGAATCTAAATCTGTTCATCACAGCATAGGTGTATTAAAAATATGCACAGATGTGTCTTTCACACCACCACTAGCAAGATACTCCCCCTGTATTTGCTACATTATGAGATGATACCAATTTGCATTTATATTTTGATTACATCTGACTGAATTCTGTGATGTTCGGCAATTTGCACTGGATGAAGTCTGACACCATCAAAATAAGTGGGAGCTCTGCCACTGACTTCAACAGAGATGTCATTTCATCCTAACTGCTCTGATAAGCAGAGCTCTAAAAGAAACAGAGGACCAAGGCTCTTCTATGAATTGGAATCCCCCACTGAATCTCCAGAATTACACCAATAAGAGTAGATTTCCCTAAACCACTGTTATACCCGAGTTAAAGTTGATTGCATTACAACTGAATGATATTTCACTGCTGTGCCTTCTTAATATGTAAAGTGTCATAGATTGCAAGTGCAGCTGGAGGTTTCTTTCACACCCCGGGTCTCTCTGCCTTTGCATTTACCAACTATGATAGCTACCTCTTCAAAAATCTTACAAGATTCTGCATTCAATGTCAGTTTAGGAAACACAGGAAAGCAACAAAGTTTTTCATTAACTAAAACTTGAGTCCTTGAGGCCACCAATATATTACAGCCAAGGACAACACTGCTATCCTGCTAACTGCTTGCTAAGTTCTAGGTTAACTGTAACTCATTTTTAGAACATGTTCAAAGTATACTACCCTGATAGAGTACCAGTCACTTATCATGCAGGTCCAACTTGGTTGCAAGTAGCTGCACAGATCCTTTGGGAACCTGAGCCCAAGGTCAGACAAACTAAGAGCACCCTTGGAACATTTCTTTTTAATTAAGAATAAAATGGATTAAGATGGATATGCAGCATCTCATTTATCTGACACTTAATATAAGAGAAGGGTGACAGACTTTTTCATGTGAATGCTCTTCAATGATATGCCAGGAGCTCATCTGCTATCAGTTTACATATCCAAGAGGTGGACTCACATAGTACTTGTTACCAGCTTCCAAGAGTAACAACTTTTTCAAACTCTCCTCTGCTGTCCTCCACATAAACAGATAGATATATTTTTATACATGCACATATGGAAATACCTCTTGCTCCTCAGTACTTTCCAGCAGTGCCTCTGGCCAAGGACAAATACTTCAATTGTACACAATTTTGCTTTTCTAACCTCAGAAGAGTTTTTTTCACTACTCTTAGAGACACTCCAGAAGTGTACTGCTCGAATTGCCCCAGGCAGTTAGATCCATTCAAGCTTAATGCCTTGCAATTGCTGGTCTTATGACCGAATCCTCTCTTCAGGGGAAAGCTGAACTGTCAGCTCTTCTCCAACAGGCCAACACATCACCTCTGAAATCCAATAGATACACTGGTTTGAGATCTGAATCAATAATTGCCATCAAGCATTCACCACCATGTTGCACTGAGCAGCTCACCTTCCTCCCCAAGTCCTCTGTCCCCATGAGACTATTGATAGCTCAATCAGAAATAAGGCAAGTTCAGCCATAGGTCTGATTCGTCCTCTGCTGAGTATCCTGCGCAGCACCCACCAACCTGCTGCCATCCCTCTCAGCTCTCCCTGACAGTCCCTCCACTGCTCCTCAATCTCAACCTACGCATTTCTGCATCATGTCCTGTTCCCTTCTACAGCTCGCACCTAAAACCTGAATACACTGCCATAAGGAGCACAGAGATCCTCTCTATTAGCCTTGTTTCAGATCTAAATCTCATTTTCCATTTCTTGATCAGGCTTCAGTCCTGAGTTGCGAGGCAAAAAACACCAAGAAGCTTCAAATCTCCTCAAACACTGAACAAGGTGGGAGTTAGTTATTAGGGAAGAGTTTAAAAGGCAATTACAGAGGCACAAAGTGGACATCCGCTGGCACAACAGTTCCTAAAGTAAAGGTGAAACAACTTCTAAACATACTTTGGCAACAATACAGGGAAAATTATTTTCATTAATAAAAAGAGAAGTCAGACTCTTTTTATCTGGGCATCTTTCAGCAAGTTCATATTGAAGTCACAAAAAGCAGGCAGCACTCTCCTGTAAGTCATGGTGTCTATCCCATTCCTAGGAGGCTGTACAAGGATGGAGCCTAGACAGAAGGGCTGCCCTATACCAGACAGAAAGGTCAGCATCTTCCCAGGAAGCTGCACTGCATTTGTTTATGTTGGAACAGCTCCCAAAATAGCTACTGGGGCTGCTGTTACCTCCATGCAGACAATTATTCCTGAATAAAACCATTTAAATGGTATACTGGTAGAATAGCAGCATAAATAAATAAAAAACAGTACAGTTGCATTGTTTCATTTCCTTGAGAGGCCTTTAAAATGACAAAAGCTGCCTTGTCCTCCAGAAGACAAGAAGTAGGTGTTATTTTTTAATACATTATGTACACAAAATATTTCTGTTTGGACATTTAGACATGTAGAGGCTCCTTCTTGAAAAAAAAGTCTTCATCAGCTCAAACTCAATACACAGAACAACTGATTTCTATTATGCATGGAATATAAATATGTTTTTCTAGTTAAGAAAATGCCATGTCAAACACGCTTCTCTTGGAGGTAACAACCACATGGAAACCAAGGTATCTAATAGGGCTGGGACACCTGGGAAAAGTCTGTCTAGAGAATAAGGTTGTTTATGAGAAAAAAAACCTCTCACAGAGTATCTCAACTAAGTTGGTGAGAAAATTAGGACAGCGGAAAAAAGAACAAACAGTGGGATTTTTTTTTCCCCCTAAACAAATGGCTTCATCTTTCAAACAAGCACAGGAGATGCCGGGAGGGCTGGTGACAATCATCACTGATGCGAATGATGGGATATGTCAAGGAGAGAAAAATGTCATGAGGGAAATGCAATTAGCCACTATAGAATAGGGGGACAACACCTCCCCATCTACTTACATGCCAAATAGCAAAGCCCAAAATTTATTAATACAGCCCCTATTCACTCATTTGCTGTTTCGCATTCCTTTAGCAGAGATTTATAAACATAACCCACTTTCTTGGAGCACCACAGCATTCCAGTTACTTCAAATATAGGTATAATCACTGTTCATTTTCCCTGAGGACATTTAACCTAGTGGGAAAAGGACATAGATCAGATGTTCCAGATTTGTTTGGATTACTCCACCATAAGTTTCTTTCCTCATCATGATTGCTAGAAAGACAGAGTGATCATGCCCATGAAATTTAAGGGATTCTTCCTGCACAGTAGCTTTTTAGACTTAGTGGATGTTACCCACTCATTAATGCTGTCAAATCATATAAGCATCTTTAACAGCAGCAATGGAGAGACAGCTGCATTTCTCTATTAAAAACCCCTGGCCAGATTTCCTGATGTAGATTCAACAGGTTTGTAGACAGAAATGAACTCAGCATCCCTTTTTTTCTGCTCAAAACTATCTTCACAGGACATGGTTGAGTGAGACATTCCTATTTCCATTCCAAGGAGCAGCGACGGGGACAGAAAAAGAAAAAAAAAAAGACCCTTCAGAGTTAAGCTTGAAGTATGGGCACAGGTTTTCCCCAAGATGCTTAGGAGGCATCCTGGAATCAAGGCATGCGGCATGCACATAAAGCAAACCTATGCTGATGTGACTTTAGAACAAGATATGACAAGAACTTAGTGATAGACAGTCCATAGCAACAGTGCATCTGAGTTGTTAGAAACTCTGTAATCCCTTACCCTAAGCCAGTTTCCAGGCAGACCCACAGAAACTTAACAGATTTAGAAAAATCATCATCTCCAGCATCACAAGAGGATTATCAGCTTTCATCTTCTTTCTGCCTCCCCTGCCTGATATACTGAAAGCAAATAAGGTCTGAACCATCCCCTGAATTCCTCAAGCAGGTAAACAAGCCCTCAACTCACCACACTTCTGGTGCAGGAAAACACCTACTTGCACACTCAGTGCACAAGTTTTGTCCCCATGTTAGCTTTTGTCACCTACTGTGTCCCCAAACTGTTAAGATTTCCATGCATTCCATCTTCTCCATAGTCTAGTTCCTTTGGCAGAAGTAAACTTAACTCTCAAAATAATATACCTAAAGAATAATTCTTAATATCATCCTTATAAGCACACAGAAAAAGGTGCTTTTTTACTAGATATAGATACTGTATCATATACAAAAGGGGATGTACTCCACCTGCCACAAGTTTACAGTCTAAAGAGACATAGCAAGAGCCTTGTTCAGAGTTGTCAAAAACCCAGAAGCTGGCCCAGATTCTTCCATTTCCTTTCAAGCAAACAAGCCATGTTTTCACCCTTGGAACTCCTTGTTTCTTAAGAGCAGCCCATGCTCCAGAAGCACAAG
Organism: Turnix velox; assembly: GCA_013400935.1. Classification (NCBI taxonomy): domain Eukaryota; kingdom Metazoa; phylum Chordata; class Aves; order Charadriiformes; family Turnicidae; genus Turnix; species Turnix velox. Next base: position 717,085 of record VZTY01016144.1, on the reverse strand, counting down.
AATACACCACTTCATCACTAAGCCTAGGTCAAGCTCCCCATCAGTCATCACTTCCTGGACAGCTCTACAAAAAGCAAAAGCCCAGTGACATCGTGGAAGTGTCACTGCCCCAACACAGAGCAGCTCAACCCCCTCAATGCTGGGGTGACCACAGAGCTGAACTGCTTCTGCCATGATGCATAATGAGAGCCATGAGGAAGGGGAAATCGTGCATAGCCACTTTCAAATGTCATGCAAGTAGGCTCCAGCAGCACAACGAAGAGATAATTCAGACAAAATTTGTTCTAAAAAGGTGCCTATAGTTTCCATCTGTGAAGGAAAACCTGTGTGAAAATTATCTAAAACACTCTTTAAATGCTTTAGTGCTCATGTAAATGGGGTAAAGGTGCACTGCTCAGCAGCATCAATATACTGCTATTTAACCACTTTTTCCCTCTTTTAAATAGACACCTTTGTCTATTGTTTCCATAATCTTACTCCTCCTCTTACTACATCTCAATCAATGGTACTTGATGTCTTCAATTTTACTTATTTGGATTTGTATTAATTTTTAAATAACACTGGGGAAAAATGACTGCAAATAATGTCCTTGTGAATACATTTGCCAAGAAACTGATTACATGCATCCATGAAACATCCACCCAGCCATAAAAACTAGCCCCAGAAAAATGAATCAAGAAGCTTGAAGAGGATATATCCACTTTAAATTTATTTTTTCTTTAAACTGCACAAAGCAAATTGCTCTGATTAAGTTCTGCACAATTACATTGCTACACTGTCTTTTGGGCAAGTTATTCGGTGGACATAAAAGTGAGAAATTACCTATCAAAATGCTGCATGTTCTGACAAGGCCACAAGCAAATATATAGTCCCCAAAGATTCAGGGGCCTTTGCATACAATCCTATTAATTGCTAGAGGAAGGCAACCATATGGCAAGACAGTAGCACGCTCCATGAGAGCACAGTGGGAAATATGTAGCTTACGGGGAACTTTATAAAGGACAAGGAGAAAGACGACAGAAGCTGCTAAATCTATAGATTATTCATTAGAAATTCAGTTATAGACTAGTGCATTTCTAATTACTGAGCTTCATTAAAGAACGGGGCTTTTTCTAGATAAACTTGAAAACTTTCATCCTTATCATTACTAGAATAATTGAAATCTTGTTTCCATTAAAGTTTAGATGGCTTCAAATATCTGCCTTCAAAACTGTAACAGCATGTAATTTAATGCTTACAGAGGCGACAGAATACAAATTACACATTTGCCACTTGACAGACAATATACCTGCTACACACAGCCTTGGTGACACACCTGAAGCCAAAAACATACAAAATAGTTGTGTTTGAGCCATTTGTTCAGGATGTGGGAGCTCAGAGCTGTAGCCAGGGATGCTTTTTTTGGTACAAGTAAAAGTTCAGGCATCCTCCAAGCCCATTCCATTCATTCCTCTCCCTGCTCTAAAACCCAGCTTGGGCTGGGACAGCTGTCTGTGGGCTCAAGAGGGGAACCACACTTCAGCCAAAAAAAGCCTTCAGCAAAAGAACACTTTTCTTTAATGGTGACATCTAGTTTAGCTCATTTCATTCACTTGGGTCATGCTGCAGGCCTATAAACATAGCAGTGCCTAGAGCAGTGCCAGTACAACTAGAGAAGAGACAGCAGCAGAAGTGAACGTGTCACCATGCCTGTGGCAGCAAACCTTGCCCCGAGTCAAGAATTGACTCCTGTGTTTCCTTTTGGCATGCTTTCTTGGAGTGGACAAAAACCAGCTCCTTTCTACACCTTCATAACACCAATCCCAGCCATGGCAAGTTCCCAAGGCAAGAGTTGGCCCTCACAAAAACTCCACAGAAGCAAAGCACATCCTTGTCACAAAAGTGCAACTAACCTACCATTAAAAAGGCTGCCAAACAGACCCTGAAGCCTCACAAACTATCTAGCCCTAAACTGCCAAGCCTTACCTCACACTTGGCTTTTCCTTGTACCTGACATTTGATTGAGTTTACACTTCTTCCACCAGGAATCCAGAGAATAGATTTCTCTGTTGAAGCCTATTTTTGCACTTCCTGGCAACCTTCCTCAGGGTAAGCAGCATCAGAGTCAAGTCAACTCAGTCACTCCAACTTTTCCTCTGAAGCTCAGGGCCCCAAAACAGCCACTTAACACTTAACACACATCTCAGGAACAGCATAAAGTAGAAGGATGACACAAGGTGACCTACATGTGGTTACCACAGCCAACGTGACTGCTGCATTTCTAACAAGGAGTTCTGATTTCTGTGAAAACTGTTCTTACAGCAATGGCATTGCTGACTCATGTTCAGCTTGTGACTTTTTTTGCAAGCCTTCTGCACATATCCAAGTGATTGTTCCCACATTTTTCTTCAATGAATCACATCCAAATTTTCTGGGATTATTTATGTGATGTATTTAAAGCCCATCCCAGCTCCACACGTCATTTGCAAGCTTAATAAGGACACTCCCTTCTGCATCATCCAAATCATGATGAAAACAGAAATACTGAACAGAACTGATGACAGACCTTTTTCAAACCATCCTCAGTATGTTATTCCATACATTTCAAAGAATAAAACTCATAAGTAACCTCTTGTTACCATTACATAGGTTTGCATTCAACATGCACCTGCACTTCCACAGCTCTGTCCTTCATGTAGCCAATGGAGGACAGTAACAGCAGGCTTAGTATCACTGCTCTGGAGCGTAGGTTGGAAATCCCATTTTAAGGAAAGAGATTAATTAATTATAAAGGTCTAAAACGTGAGGTAGTGCAGTCAAAAGCTTTGTGTGAGCCTTATTCATACATCTGCCATTCTGCTCAACATATCATTTTATACATAGTTTGCAAATTTTAAAAAAAAAAAAGCAAAAAAACCCAAAACACCACAAACATTTAAAGAGGCAGAGCAGCATGGTCAAGCTACTTTTGAGTTGTAGTGCAATATATTCTTCTCCATTTTCATCAGGAAGGTGGAGCTCGAAGTGCTTCATCAAGTGCTGCAGTGAGGTCCTGGGAAGTCCTTGCAGACACAGAGATTCATGTCCTCTGTCCATGCCTGGGCACACAAACACTCACTACAGAAAGCTTAAATATCTAAAGAAATGCAGTATCAGGGCTGAATTTCTCAAATTGCAGTAACCTATGTCCAATGGACAGTACGACTTACAGTCCTAGGAACTAACTATTCACCTGGTTGATATTCACTCATTCATTTCATACACAATAATAAATATTTATCAATTACTTCGGAAATTAAAACAAAACATGAAGCTTAAATGGCCACAAGGGCTAGAAAGAAATAACACCTAACATTTTAAGACTGGTGGTGAGGTCTGCTTTCCCAGCAGTGCTTGTCTCCTAGTTCCTTTCTTCTTGGAAGAAAAATAGTTTCCATTATCACTGTTTTACCACCTTCTCTAATGCTGTCTCTTTTGGCCTAAGCCGTGCCTTTAGCACCCACTGAAAACAGGGAAAGAGCAAGAATAGTCCATTGCCCAGATTTCAGCAGAGGAAACAAAGAAGGCATGAAATAAAGTGATCAAAAATCGTTTTGATCCGTATCTGCATCACTCAGTGATGACCCATATCTTCCACTGCCCAGCAAAACTTTTACATGGATATGCGTTATCAGATGCTACCAGAGCCCCTCCTTGGAGATGAGGAGGGTGGCTTTGCTTCAAGCCCACTACCCCATTCCCCAATGCCTGTTACTGCAGTCTGAGCCCTGTTGGAGAAGGGAAACACCTCTGAATGTGAGTGCATCAACCTTATTTTAGGAGCCCCTTTTCAAGCAGTTACTCACATGGAAATCGCTGTGCTCTCTTGTCATCAATGAGACTCTTTGCTGTTCTGATGTTTTTCCCCTCTTTGTTCTCCTTTTGTTTCAGTGAGTTAAGCTTATCTCTTGCTTTTGTTTTCCTCCAGTAGTAAAACTCTATTACGATGCTTGGCAGACAATTTAAGCTACTGTGACAATCATCTTTGAAACGGGAATCGGCTTTCATAAAACCTTTCTACATGACTAAATATTCATTTCTGAACTAGAAGCAGGCAAAGATTCCACCCCCCTCACTATCTAGCTCATGATTTTAAAGCTACTTAAAAATAAGAAGGGGAGCAGCAGCAGTTTGGAGAGGAATGGGTTGTATAAGATGTGCACAATACTCCCCTCAACACCACTTCACCTCAAGTGTTTCTTTGTCATTTCTCCCTCTCCTTCTTCTTTTTGGGAAAGGGGCAAAGCAATAGAAGATAATACAAACCTGCAGAGTCTGCTCTACATTTAGCTCTCAGCTACAGCCCTGACCCCCACTAACACAGCTTTAAACAGTCTCACAAGGATATTTTCCTTGCTGTTAGTTTTTATACATAAGTAATACATTGTATTTTTTAATTTCCCCTTCAGGTTTTGAACATTATTGGGTGACATTTTTTAAGCTTTTCTGTAAAGCTCTAAGGACTAAGGGATCTATTTCTACTAAAAGGCAAACAGCTTGCACACAAATATAAAAAACCCAGACAAGCTTCTCATCTAATCCCATGTCTCCAGGAACTATGGCTTTGAGAGAAGCAGCGCTGTAGGTTTCTGATTGAATATCAAAACTGACACAACCAAGGAGTCAAACCACTGTAGGTTGTTAAACCCTTTACCAGTTTCCTGTCCAATCTCGTCCTGCTCCTCTACAACGAGTTGCTCTCCACTAGCACACAGGAAAGGTGCTGCGTAGCATCATCAACATCACACCAGGGTAACTCCCCAGGAGAACATGCAACCATTTTGGCATCAGAAGTGGCACAAACTTCTCTCCATGATGTAGAAAGAAGTAGCAGCAGCAACACACAATCAATAAAACAACACAGAATCAGCAGAAAATTAGTTGGGCATAGAGAAGCACCAGGAGAATAGAAGTGTGTTGAATTCCTACTGCTAGCTTATATGAAAAATATAAAAAGCTTTGCTTAGTGCTGCACACAACTGGCTGCTCATACCCCAGCCCCACTCTCAATCTGACAGAGCCACGTTTGGGAGAAAACCAATTGTATGGACAAAAGGAGAGAAACAAACCCAACAGTAATGGCTTTTACTGAGCCAAAGACCCAAGTAAGCAAATAAGGACATATCAGTGTGGTACAAGGGGAAGAAAAATTTAAATTTGTGAATCCCCCCACAGCCTAGCTTAGGTCACATAGGAGTCCAAAAAAAGTCAGCCCTACATTAAAATGCACAAACAAAATACCTTAAAAAGTTAACAGCTGGCAAGAGAATTCCTCATTATGAGCAAAAAAAATTCTAAACTGTCTGTATGAAATATTGACAAAGAGAATCATAGAAGGATAACCATTTTCTCTCCTAGTAGTAATTATCTAGTACTTTGACACTTGTTTTTGTTACTTCAGGATTTTTTTACTAGTTATTTCATTAGAATGAAATATTGAATGAAATAGTCTTGAAAATGAAAACTCATAGGTTCTACCCATGACCAGAAATCTATCAGTTCTGCATGGCTGCAGAGACTCAGGTGCTCTCCCAAGAAACTATTACTCTACTTAAAAAGTAAAAGGTAGTAAAAGTAAAGGATGCCAGAGGGGAGCAGGAGAACCACATCATGCCATTAAAGAACTGCTCAGTTTAGGTCAACAAAGTGAAGGAGAATTTAAGAACATGAAGGACTTGCTAAAAACTTTTGGCAATACTGGCCTGAGGTTAAGATTCAATTGCTAATGAATTAGAAAGGACAGAGTCAAGGATTACAAAAAATAAATAAACAAATAAACCAAAAATAAAACAAAATTAAAACAGGCTCAACAAACTTTGGTACAAAGCTGTCAGAGCTGGCTGCCTCTGCAAAATCCCCAGCTCCATAATTACAGTGTGGGTTAAATTCCACTCTGACTAAATTTACAGAGCTTCCATAAAATTTCAGTAGACATCACTGGACACTGCACACTGACTGCTCAAAACCTCAGTACCTTTAGGATTCTACATGTTTATTCAACCATTATTTCTCCCTGGAGTGAATATTATCCTGTCTTAAAGGTTTGATGTAAAATCAAAGAGCACGTTGTTTGGCCAGGCTTTTGGTCTTCCTTTTAAGACTGCTATTTCTCAAAAAGCCATTTCAAAACACAAATATACCAGGGCATCTAAATATAACTGACCCTTCTTGGACATAAGTTCTCCTCACATCTGTCATCTCTCCCTCAGATCTTTTTAAATTGCCCCTACTGGGTAATAAACTATGCTCTCCTGCTGTACAAAGGCACTGCTGCTTTTTCCCCCCTGCACTGGCAAGAGGATCAGCCACAAGCTGCACAAAGACTATCCGCTGAGGGTGTGTTGTGTAACTGCTCCAGCAAGAGTTTGGCTTAGACAAACTCAAAATTATGTTTAAATTCCCTTCAAAAAGCCCCCTCAGAGTCATAGTTTTCTGGGCTAATTCTAACCAGCAGCACAAATGCACTGAAGCCCATGGCTGAAGGAGAAATTAGCAACTGGAAGCAGCCCAGAACTGTGAACTGGCTGTGACGCAGGACCTTCAAACCCTTGGGTTGGAAGTGCCAGGCTTCTGCACTAGGCATGATCTGGAGCAAAGCTGAATCTTCACCTTCCAAATGACCTAAGCAACTTTCTGTTAGTTTAAGGACACTAACCTTTGAAGCACCAACACAAAACACAACAACATAAAATGCTCTCTCATATGATGGGGATCCACAAAAATATTTAGACATGAATTTAAAAAATAAATAAATAAAATTAAAAGAAAAGTCATCAGCTCCAAAACTAAGTTTTGTCTCTATAAAGCTGTTTCTGATGCAAACTATCAAATGTGAATACAAAACTAGGTCAAAACATTAAATATCCCATCTTTGCCCTGCGCCACTAGACCCATCACAGCCCAGTTCCCACACCAATGTGGATTTGAGCTTCAAGACCTTCACCAGAGCTGAGTGAGTAAACTTGATTTGCAAAGCTATTTTATCAATTGATTTGTGAGATTACATCAGATACTTCTGAAGAGTAACAGAATGCCTCAAAAGTCTCATTTGTTGTATAACAAAGCAGTAAAGTAATTCAAAAGCCATCTCAATGAACAGATCTCATCACTTCATGATCCTCTATGCCAAAACAAGGTTTCCTACAAGCGCTGAAGAAAAATTCTAATGTTAATCTTAAGAAAAACCCTAAACCAATGCCAACAACTCCCAAAAAGAGAACCATTTTTTATTTTTTTTCAAATGGATAAGCTCTACCACCTCAAACTAAGTTGCTCTACCTTTAAAGATGCTCAAAAGTTCTCAACTAAGTTGTTTGGCCAGGCTTTTGATCTTCCTTTTAAGATCACTATATACTCATTCATGAAAAATTACTCTACCCCAGATCCAGAAAGAGTGCTGAGAACACAATCCAGTGCTCCCCATTTAGAGAGTCTGGACAACCATCCCATGAGAAATACATGGGATCATCATGAAATACATGGTTCATCAACGCACCATTGACTACTTCCTGGACAGTCCTGGTTCTTAATGGGTGAGTTAAGTGCCATGACAATGAATCTTCCCAGTTATTTTTCTGGAGAACAGTTAAAGGAGAACATAAAGGACAAAATCCCCACTTTACCACGGCAGCTGCTTTGGCTTTGTATAAGTGTGTTACTGGAATTCTGATTTTGGCTGAAGGCAAGGTTTAACTTGGGATTGGGGAGTAGTTAGCTCTAAAGGAAAATGCTTACTTAAGCTTCAAAAGCTATAAACTACAGAACATGCCAGCTCTGATGACTCTTCCAGCTTAACCAATTCTACTGGATTAAGAAGTGTGTTGTGGGAAGGTTTTTTGTTCTGTCCATCAATTCACACCCCTACCTTGGCAAAACAATTCAGAATAATTGCTAGCTTCAGCCAAGACAAATAGACAGTCTTCAGAAAAAAAGGGTTTTTTGAGTCTTTTTGATCTAACAAAAGATACACACACTGTAATTGATGAGTCTGAGCCACTGGTTTCGACTCAAGGCTATGCAGAGAAAGTAATAGGCTTACTGGTATGTTTTATTGCTTCCTGCAGCATCACAAACAAGATGATTACCAGACATACTTGTTCATGGAGGTACCTGTTTATTTTCTGAGAAGCATATATATTCGTTAAAAGGAATAATAAATAGTAAGATACTAAGTTTCAGTCCTGAAAGTCCTAGACTATAGTGAAAAATGTTTGACTGTCATTCAATGAAGACTAATTAGGACTGTCAACAAGGGCAAGCAATTTTCTTATATAATCAAGATATCTTCCAAGATGAAAAGCCCTGTGGCCTGTTGCAGTGTGCTCTGTCATGCACTCCCTTTCATCTCTTCGGACTTCATCAAACCACCACATAAACCAAAATTGCTCAAATGAACTTTGGTCTGTTACTTTTTCCTTAGAAGTCTTTCTGTTCATTCTAACAATTCAGTTACTAGCTAGAAGTGGCTGCTTGACAAGAGACTGTCATTTAAGCACACTTGCATAGTGGGACATAAAGTAATATTAATATAATTACTTCTGCAGCAGTTAGGAATATTAAACAAGAGAAAAAGATTAGCCACTCCTTTTCAATTAGGATTTTTTTTTAATTTCCCTCTCAATACTTGTACTTCAGAAATAAAGGGGATATAGCAAACAAATGAATGGTTCCAATGGCATTTGACTCTGTACCAGTTCTTCCAGCATATCAGAGATGCCAAGCCACAAATTATGCAATATAATTTAAATTATCATAAACAGTGGTTTCTCATTTTCATGTTGTAAAAAAGAAGTGCTAAGAGTATACAGAGGCATTTCAATTTTAGGAGGTTTTGCATTAGCACTTCCACGCTCTTCCAGGCTTATGTAGAAGTAAAGACCTTAAAAGTATAGGTGACTCCTGCAGTGTAAGCTCATAAGGTCCAAACTGGTCCTTTTCAGCAATGAAGTTACTCTTCCTCCACAATTAAGAAACAAAAAAAAGTATTAAAAAAACCCTAATTTAAATAACTAATTATAACATTCACCTGAAAACTAGCAGGGTTAAGCCTCCTTTCTGGCAGATCTGGATCTGCTTCTCACTGAGTGTCCTTACATCACCAAGCTACAGAAGACTCCAAGGGCTGGCAGACATATCAAAGCTACCCACTCTGCCCAAATAATACTTGCAAAACCATGTGCTGCAGCTGTAGCATTATCCTGTTTCCCCACCACTGCTAAACTGTAAGAAGCATCAGCATATGAAGTTATTCTTGTTTGCTCACTTGTTCTCAATTACTACATAGCAAATATTTGTATAAAATATTTAAATATTCATTGGATTAAGAAAAGGCTCAATTGCCTGGTACTTAGAGAATTTACCAGGGGCAGAAAAAGGGGAAGAGGAAAGAACTCAAGTTCCAGGTTCTGCTAAAAAGAGTATTTAAATAAATTTTAATTTAAATTAAAGAGAGTAGAACAGCTTCAGTGGAAAGTAACTAACAAAAGATGTAACCTGAGAGAGCAGAAGATGCATTTGGTAACCCAGAAATACTTGATGTCCCCGGAACACTACCTATCTATGGATGTGCTCACTTATGTCACCTTCAGCCAGACAAGGTGATGACTTCATCTCGATAAGTAAATTAAAAAAACTAAACAGTAGACACCTGTCAAAATACAAAACCTTTCTTGTCCTTTACACAAAAAGGCCTGGAAATCATGCATAACCCAGATAGAAATTGTGCCAAATCATCAGAGTCAGTGAAACCAAGTAAAGCTAAAATGCCAGTCTGTACAACCTTTCCTCAACTTGATCAGAGACATACATATAATAGGGGTGCTGCAATGACAAAACAAAAGGAACAAGAGATGAGCAAAAGGGTGAGTTTTAGTGCCCAAAGAAAAGGGACATTCTTCAAAGCTTTTGATTTTGACAATGGGTATAAAAAGAGAGCAAGCACAAAGAGAATACTAGATGACTAGTCAATTATTTTTAAAAACACAGCTACATCATTTTACTTCCCCAAATCACATGGGAGGGAAGAGCTACTTCAATTGAGGTGAAGGAAGGGAAGAAAAACTTTAAAGTACAGCCCAATGGTATCTTGCATTGGCTGTTCATTTCTGTCACTGCTTGTGGTGCAGCTGACCAGTGCATGAACTGCCCGTGGACCAGCAGAAAAGAGGCTCCTGCATGAGGAAGCAGAACTGATCCAGGGTACCCCAGGTACTTGGACTTGCATTCAAGAACTTTACTACCTTTCCATCACCAATGTTACATTCAGAAGATACTCCACAACCCCATGGCACTCCAGCTGCTGGAGCACACATCTCCTGTATCAAATCAAATCATAGGCAGCAGCTGCACTTACTGCTCGAGTTACTCACAATCCCTCAAAACTTAGACAGTAGAAGACTTTGTTTTCAAAGAGGTCTCTGGCACTGCAGATTCGAGGGGTGGATTTTCCCTTGCTATGAGACAGCAAGCCCTCAATCCAGGTACATACTTAAAGGAAAAACAAAGACATGCAAATTCTGGCAGGAGGCAAGTTTACTATCTCTTTCAGCCTCCAAATTCTTGTTATTCTATCAGGAGAATGCATCCCTTAATGTTTCATTGAACAGTCATTGGTGCCCCAAGGAAGACTTTGAAAAAACATTCTATTTACAGACAAGCCTGTTAATGTGTCATCTACAATATGCCTCTCTCACTCCTGGGAAATCTGCATGAAAACAAGATTGTTATTGCTCTGACATTCTTGTGTTCCGAGTGTGTTATTTCTCACTTGAAGAGGCATCCTACCCACCCTTCCATCCCTACACATCCAGGCTCCCTTCAAAGAAAAAAAAAAAAATTAAGGGAGTTTTAAATGCAATCTCACTGCAGTTTCAGCTCCTGTTCCTGAAATCCCAGTTTTGGTAGCAGGGAAGCTCACATGCCAAAGGAAACAGATGCTATAAAAGCCAATAAAAAAAAAAACCAAATAAACATAAATAAATAACATTTTGTCACCATTAGTGAAGGTCTGTGATTATGTGAGTATTCAATGGGAGCAAATACATTTCCAACCGGAAAAGAAAGCACCAACACAAAGCACATCCAATGAAATTAACTGGAAAAGGCTGATTAAATGCTCAGAGAAGGGGGTAACTGAGCGTCACTGAAACTTAGTATTTCCCACATACATGTTTTCTCTACTACTGCGTGCTGCCACACTTAACTAACGTCCTCCTTCCTCTTCATGGGAAAAGGAGGAAAGAATGAAGAGGACATAAAGGGAGTTAAATTCTGAGGACAGTGACAGTTTACCTATACTTTGATGGGTAAGCACAAGTGGGAGGCCTCCATCCTTCTTCCATTACGTTCCTGTATCATTTTCACAGTTGCATGCTCGTTTTCCTGCATTTTCAAAGACATATATTCACAACAAAAAGAATCACAGAAGGGTTTATTGTTTAAGTCTTCATTTGAAACAGACTGATCCACAACGTCAGTGCAGCTGCCTCATATGCAGCAACGCATTCTAAAAATCCTTATGACATTTCTCTTCAGACATGAATCAGCAGACTAACAGATGTCTCATTCACACCATGTTTGAGTTTCAGTTTTACTAATGAAATTAATTTAGGGCCAAATTGCATCTTGAATCACACACAGAACTCTTGTTGACTTGCGTGTCAGCCAAATACCATGCAATGGAGAATGGAAAACTGACCTTAATTTTGATTTGATCTTTGTAACAGATTGCTAATTTAGAGAGACAGCTTGTGATGTCCCTTCTTTGTGTTACATACTACCTTACATCACAAATAATCCCACTAAACACAGAAGGATTTCTGGAGTATCATATGACCCCTAGGAGGATCAATATCACACAACCTGCCTCTGAATCTCAGGCAGCTTCCCGAGCCCCTTTTCTCTGTGTGCAAACAAGTGCGTGGTCATGGTGAGACCAGCTGTGGTGCTGCTGAGTTCCATCATGCAACAATGGGTACCCACAGCAATTCTCAGAAAGGGTGATGAAAAAGCAGCAGGGAAGCCTGCTCTTTCCTGCAAGTTGTTCAAATCATCATCTGCAGGCAGATACAAGCTTGCCCGGATCAGACTCTGTGCAGCCACGGTACTCAAAATGATTTGCTCATTCTGCCTGCTAAGCTACTGTATGTTTCCCACATGCTAACAGCTCAAAGAACACAGAACACAGACACATCATTTTGAAGCAAAATAAGAATTCACATCTGTCTACAAACAAGCTCTCTGCCTGAAGTAATTCTGAGGAGCAGAGCTGCTCTATGAGAAGCAAGTCATTGAACTGAGGATCTGGGAGATTTTTTTTTTAAGTTTAAGGACAGTTTTTTTTCACTTTAGTTTCATGTACTATTCCCCACTACATTTCCAATATTGTATTTATATTTAAAATCAGTCTCAAATACTTCCAACATATATTAATGACCTCTTAATAATTCAGGAGGCATTCAGAGCGTAAGGTGCCTCAACCAGATACTTCAGAACCTTATGACAATAGACAAGGCTTCGGATTGTTGGAACAGATCCCGTCTCAACTTTTTCTTGGCTTGTGTTAGTGCATAATTGGGTCAAGTTTTGTCTACAATTTTGTACTGTTAAATAACACAAAATAGCTTTCATATAAACTTGAACAAAAAGGTGGCTGAGATTTTGCACACTTCAGGATAAATGTTGTTAGTTGTGTGTGAAGAGCTGCAATCAGAGCAATTAGCTTCAAGTCCAAAGCCTAAGCCTGTACTACAGTACAACTACATACTATAGATACACCAGATAGGGAACATTCAAGTTCAAAAGTGGTGGATTCCCTGGTAGCTTATGATTTGTCTGGACAGGGTGCTCAGGCCATTTGTCTACTGTGTACTGGTCAAGAAAGGTCGGATCAGGTGATCCTTGAGAGTCCTGCCAACCTGGCATTCTGTGATTCTATGGAATTTCACATTATGACACATCAATTTCTCACCTATTTTTAAACATGTGCTACACATAAGTACACCCTCCTCAGCCCAGTAATTGCTGTTCATTACTGTTGATTTCTAGCTTAAGTTTGATCTTCATCATCAGAATGAGACACCAGAGTACTGGAAGACACACAAAATACACACCATACTGCTTCAAAGGGGCTTGTGGGAGGGAAGATAAATGATTGTGATTGCAGTAAGCTGGTAAGTCCCCAGTGGCTGGAGCCAGGTATTGAGCTATAGGATCTACTAAAAAAATCATAAGCACAGCTTTATGGGGCCGTAATGAGAGTCAAAAGCTGGTCTGGATTTAATAAATATTTGAGACATAGCTTCAGTTCTCAATGGTTGATTCTTAACAGTGTTGCATGTGCATAAAAAACAACAGTTTATAAGATGACATTGGGATTATCAGCCATACTGTAGGCTGGGAAGATGTCCCCATTTGACAGTGTATCCATAACGCATGATCAAGCTGTAAATGCCAGAACAGACATAGCTGTGTTATAAGCTCCAAGCTGTAACACACCAGATTTGTCTGTGAAGTTCCATGCATATCCTGTAAACTGTTTCAAAATGTGCCCAATAAAAAAAGTTTTCATTTACAGTTTAATTTTGTCACCAAATCCCGATTTACTACATCTATCTGTCAAACACTACACTGCTCCCTTTCAAATATTACAGTAAAACACAAGTTTCTAATTAACTTTGTCATGTGAATAGGAGTTATTCTCAAACTTCTCCCTTCAAAGTACTGAGATTTAAAGTAATAAATATTCCTTCAGAAGTAGGCCAGTCTGAATTTCATATGCACCAAATAAATATTCCCTCAATTAGATGTGTGCAAGTAAAAAGCTTTATGTTATGGCTTATAGCAATTTCAGATAAAGAGCTTGTGTGATGGAGTGAATCCAGCTAGGAAATGATTGCAGTAGCACGACATATTTTTAGCTCAGGATAGCACTAATCTCAAAAATAATTCTGAGAGTTTTTGCGATTTTGAGATCGCACTAGGTTTTTCAGCAAGGCTACATCCTTAATAGATTTCACAAATTACAGCTAAAAAATTAATAAGGCAAATTAAGGGTCCTTGTAATGAATCATGTAACTTCTCATTTGGCAGAATTACGCCCTTTTTCTCTTTGTGCAGAAGCCATCATCTAAGTTGTGCCATTAGCCAAAAGCCTGACTAAAGAGAAGAAAAATTTAAAAATAACCCAATACTGTGACAAAATTCCCACATTATCTCTACTGTGATATTCCAAACAAAATTTCTACTCCCCAGATCAATTGAAATTTAAGTTTCGTCATGACTAATGAGGAGTACTGTTGTTACTTACTATTGCAGAACAGTCTTACCATTGACTTTTTTATTAAAGGAGGTAGGTTCAAAGAATGGTTATGAAAGAATGTTAAAAGTAGTGTATAATGCACAACTGAATCTAAGACTTTCCATATATCAATCACTACAGAACTCCCTTCTGTATTACATCTTAAGAGCTGAATGCTGACTGCAGTGTGTTAGACACCATTTGAACTAAGTTTGCTTCTAGCAAATGTTACCAACTACTTTTTCTCTGGAGTGCTGGTGGCTCCGAAAGTAAGAAGGCACTTGCTCAAGGGCTTACATACATCCAAAGGTCAGTAAAACTGAATCAGCACACCGTAGCCAGTTTGGGCAGGTTGGTCTGCAAGCCACTCAATTCAGCAACTATTGCACTAAGTGTTGTCAACAGATCCACAGACCTTGCCAAAAGTGAGATCTTAGTTGGACAAAGTGCCTGTATCAGGAAGAAAGCAGTGGTAGAATCCATCCTCCAAAAGGTCAGTAATTGTCTCTTTCAGAACAAGGAATAGTACAAAAGAACAGTGTCTACTTCAAAAGCCATGAAAGTCAATCTTCAGCCTGCTGACCTCAGCAATCATACACTCATTTTTACTGAAAAGTCCTCAGCCAACACAGCCTTTGACAGACAGCTGCTGGAGGGAGCAACTAGGCAGCTTTTGCCAGCCAACACCTTAACTGCTGCTTGAGATATAAAACATCTGGACAGATCTGACTGATCAAAAAGACAGGAGAAAACATACTGTATGGGGTATTGTCTTCCTTTATTTTTCTCCAAGATCTGTTGTGCTGGCCCAGATCATCATCTCACTGCAAGAGTTTTATACATTCAAAACAGAGCACTGAGACAATGCAGCCTTCAGTTGGGTATTTGAAAATGTGCACTGCTGACTGTCAAAGCATCCTTTCATTTTTATCTCAGCTCTGCTTTTAAAGTAATCACACACAGACTGAAAGATAATTAGGACTCTATATGCTGGAGCATATCAAATGAGTTCCAATATCCTGTGTTTCCCCTAAAATAGTTTGTAGGAAACCACAGCTCTGCAAACTAGGAGAGGAAGGCAATCAACAAAAAGACCTAAACACATCTAGAAAGTTAACTGTAATAAATGGAGGAATAACATAATTTACTACTTTCAGACCCATATTAGAACTAGAAACAGGTTTGTAATTCACCCAGGGACTGCAGACCCCTGGCTTTGTATCCTGAGTTCTAGCAGATGCTATGATCTTGGACACAGGGGACTGCTATCAGTCACCCCAAGCTGACAGAGGTATCACTGTTGGTAAATGTTCCTCCTAAAGCACAAAGTTACCAGCATGGCCTCTTGCTTAAAACATATTGAATTTCTTCCTTCTGCAGTATTTCTTTCCCGAATTCACAGCTAATGCTGTTCCTTCAAACATCAAGAAGCTTTCTGACACAGCACCCAGTGCTCAGTTTGAACATGTCACTAGAACAGCTGAAGTGAAAATGACAAGTGGTTTTGGCATTACTTTGGACCAGGGGTTCTGGGTAGAGACAGAAGAAGAATTTCTGGCAATGCTTCTCAGTCCCTTTAAAGTCCTTTGTTCTGGGGGATCACTGCCTGTTATTAGCCTAATTCAAGAAATTCAGCTTTGTCTCATTTACTCTTAAATGATTTCAAATTTATCTTATAAATGGAATAGAGTCTGCTGTGACTCAGAGCTGCAAGTCTACTTCTACAGCAGTAAGGAAGATAAGACAAAGTTCAATCTCAGGCCTGCTCAATGCTTCACTTTTCATAAAGTATTTACCATCTGTTCACAGCCCTGTCTGTTTAGACAAAGATGATTCAGCCATCCATGCCAGGAGTTACAAGTGGAGAAGCTGTACTCAGAAGTCAGACTGATTTCCGCTTCAAGTATTATTACTTTGTGGGTGCTGCCAGCAGATAGAGACATGAGGCATTTTCCAAACACTGTTCTGAACCTTGATTCAGGGAAGAGTCAGCGATTTGTACATCTGTCAGCTCAGTTCACTAAACAGCACGGTACAAATGGGTCTTCAAGGGGGACTTAAACAGGATGGGGACCTGTGCACATGAATGCAGAGAGGTCCCAAATTAACATATCCGGAACCACAGAGAAGGCGGCACAAAGATGGATCATGAGGCATCTGATAAGCAAGTAGTAGAGCAGAAGTGACAAGAGACCTTGGAAAGTCTGGCAAGTGAAGCTAAAAGGAGAAGCCACAGTTATATACAGCTTTTAAGAGTGACAAAAGGCATCCATCAGATAGCGTAAGAGGAGAAGAGAAGTTTGCAGGGGATTTCTATAGAATGAAATTTCATGGACAAGTAGGTTAGTGGGAGTGTTTTGGCTGGACCAAAAGAAGTAATGAGTATGACCCGAGAAGACAGATTTACTTAACATACATTAATCAGAACAGGTTAGCAGAGAAAAGCCTCAACAAGAAAATAGCCTGGAGAGATGGAGGAAATTCAAAATACACTGGCTGGTGTGGTTCTGAGCCAAAGGAGATACTGCGGCTTCTGTAACACTATTTGCTCTGGGAAGATCCTCGTAAGGCATTTTACAGAGATAGGCCAATATATGAGATTGAAAAGCAGAAGCTTCTCAGAGGACAAAGAGACAATAGCCTCGGTTATCGGTGATTCAGCTATGAATGGAAGAAATTACCTAAAGGCCAAACAAAGCCTTAAGGAAAAACTTCTTCCCTCACAAACTCATTGTGCAAAGTAGCAACTGAAAATCTCATAGAAGAATCAAGTGTCAAGGACCAAACACTTGGGCATTGACAACAAGCCCATTATGATTTTTATTACAACACATTTAATCAGCAAAAATAGATGCCTAGTACCGTTGATAGCAACAAAACTTAAGACTACAGATGTGCTCTCTACCCTCGAAAAATCCCTGCACCCAACGCAGCATAAACAGCTGATCTCCAAGCCCTCCTCCTGGAGGCACCATGCAGCTTTATCCTGTGATGTCTCCCTTCCCTTTGCCTAGTTATACTATGTTATTACTAATCCCACTATTACTAATCCCATGTAGAGAGCATAACAACAGCAGCTCAGAGGCTGATAAAAGGAGATAACACATATCCCCTCAAACACAGCATAATTTTCTCGGGGATTTGAGCTTATTTATTAAGCATCCTTATGCTACTTTGGAGATGGCTGCATCTGCTGTGTATTGCAGCTCCGACTTCGGTGCTAAAGTGTGTCTATCGATTGTTGCAAGTTTTCACATTTAAATAAACATGATTCTGAAGTGTTCTTCCATCTACTAATTATTCAGCAGAGAACAATCCTAAGCAAAGGCACATTATCCTGTCCACAAAGGAAGGCACTTGTCACCACCACTCAAGGTTTTCAACAGGTGAAGAATTGCAGTAATTCAAGCAATTATTCCAGATAGACAACATTGCCTCTTCAAGATTTTGTAAATTCTTACTGACAAATACAAACGCAAGCACTCTCTCTTAAAACAACAACACAAAAGCTTATTGGAAATGCACATAAAATTCTATGCATCTGCATAGAAAAGTAAGACATTTTCTAAACACCTTGGGGACACCAAAAGAACCCAACAGTATATACATAGGAACAAGAAATTCTGCCTCAGTGGAGAGGAAAAAGCTCCCTACCAGAAAAAGGTAAGCTTATGACCTCATGTTAACAGTCCTGCAAAAATAAAGCATAAAAACCAAGTGCACCAAAGAAGTTTAAAGCACAGATACTTTAGAAAGTTCTTTGCACAACCTGCCATGGGCAAGACAAGCTCCCATGTAAACAGGAAAGGACAGTAAAAACATGTCTATATTAACAGTACTTCCTGAACAGGGAAAAATAAAGCTGAAGTATTAACCAAAATTATGCCTTGAGTTAGTGGCCCATTGCCACCCAGATCCCATCAGCAGAGCAGCAGAAAAGAAAGATGGCTTGGTGTGAGATGCTGATATTGGTACCAAAGTTAATAAAAATGAGCTATGGATTATGAGATCCAATTTTGCTTCTGTGATACCTAAGCTGTGCCAGGTTCATTCTAATATATAGATGAAGATATTTCCTATCTCCATCAGCACACAGTCCAGAAACTGCATGTCTAGTGTGGGCAGAAAACACATCAAGTGGTAGCTTCTCATCCAGGGTGCCATCTCAGATGCTCCAGAGGCTACTTCAAAAGAACATGGGTATCTCATTGCTCCATCAGCACACCTGCTGACCCTGAAGCATTGTCTGAGAAGTTCCATTGCATTTCAAAAGATACTAGATGCACACCTATGCTTCTAGAGCAGAATTATAGCCAGGCTAGTGATTAAATACATGGTTTAAGCCTTGTTTTCCAGAGCACATTAATCTTAGGAGCAGCACCTCTTCTTTATCTTTTCAGTCAAAAGAAACGTAAAGCAAAAATTTCCTCTCTGGTAATGTGACCTAAAAAAAGCTCCAATGATGAGGAGGTTTCATAGGTTATAATACAGACTCCCAGCTGAGAATGCACCCTCCACATCCCTTTAGATACTCAAGCCAGCGTTAACTACAGCATCTCAACTGAACTACCTCGGTGACTGTTCAGCAGGGACATGTATCAGGGTGAGGGAGATATTTTCTACTTTAAATGTATGGAGCTGTTTCTGAGCTTTTTTTGCTTTGGTTTTGGTTTTTTTAAAACCTTGTATCATCTTCAGGAGATGAGAAGTAACATCAGAAGATTAGGCAGGACTATTTACTATTGAACTAGAGCAACACCAAGCTCAGAGCTCTACTGTGCAAGGTGCAGGAGAAACAACTAGAGACACCACTTCCCTTCTAGGAAACTCACTGGTTCCCAGCCAAGACGGGTCATAACCCACCAAGACGGCAGGACAAACTGGAGACTAAACAGTAGAAAGGGTAAGAGGTATTGGGAGGGGGAAGAGACAATAAGGTAACAGCATCTAACAGAAGAATTAAATAAATACCAAGTACCTAGTAGTGAGTGCTTAAATCTATTTCTAATCTTATTCAAAGGATGACAAATATTCTCAAGGGAAATAACAGTTCCTGCCACCACACCCACACATCATTATGCTAAAGCTTTAGCATTTTCTGGCTGCTCAAAGTCATTCCAGTTTTAAAGAAACACAACCTGGAAAATTGAAAACACAAGTTGGAAGATTCTGGCACTGTTTCTGCTCCTGCAGCTCCAGCCAGCTCACATGTTTCACAGTTATTTCACTCTAATTCCAAATGTCCTTCTCCACTGCTGTACAAGAGAGAAATATTACTCTAAAAGCACAGAGTACAAAGAATATCAAATGAAATAAAGTACCTAAATTGTAAATAGATAGCAAACTCCTGCATTTTATAGTACTGTTTTTAACTGCAATATTGATGATTTTGAACTATAATATTGATGATTACAATAAAGCTGCCTGTGGCTAAGGAACCACCCTTAGGTAGCACATCAGATAGGATGGTTTCAGCAGTTTTTCCATAATCCCACAAGCTTTACTTAGTTTGGAATAACCAGGCAGCAGTGGCTTGTACTTTTCATTGACCCACCAGACCAACCCACAGGCACCAGAACTTTGCCAAATTCTCACATCATAGAATCATAGAATAGTTTGGGTTGGAAGGGACCTCAAATATCATCAAGTTCTAACTCCCCTGCCATAGGCAGGGACACCTCCCACTAGACCAGGCTGCCCAGTGCCCTGTCCAGCCTAGTCTTGAACACCTCCAGAGAGGGGGCATCAGCCAGCCAAAGCACAGCATTTCCAAAAGTAGTGACAGAAGACAGCAAGTCTCAGGTCTGCCCACAACATCTAAACTTCCCACATATAAAATCCCACTTCACATTAAAAATAAAATTAAATACAAATTAAGTCACTCCCCCTTCACCAGTGCCTCCCTTAAAGACTCAGTGAAAGTCTTGTGCACTCATTGCATGAGGATGGGAGAGGAAAATGTGAAAGAAGGTAGGCCAGAGAGCACCCATGAGAGGCAAACTCCTTGAGCTTCCAAAGACATCAATCAGTACAAGGCAAATGAGCTCCCTCACTTCGTTTCCACCAGCCACTCTACTAAATACAGCACTCAAGCCTAGAGAAGCAACTTACACCGTATTTGCTATTGTATTTCACTAAGATGCACGTTTTTCTGATTAAAAGTATGTAACAGGACAGCCTGGGGAGAAACCAGACTTGATACACTGGAAGCCACTGCTCGAAACATTTCAAAACTGCTAACAAAATAAGAGAGGAGGCCAGCACTGCATTCAGCATCATTCCACATACAGAGGAAGTGGACAGTTAAGAGCTTGTCTCCAGCTCCACCCATTATCCTTCATTTAAAAGACAAAAGGAAATTTCCACTCTGAAGAAACAGAAAAACGCTTGTATCCTAGAGGAGGAAGAGGAGTTAATGCAGCAAGGCAGTAAGAATTAACTCGAATTTTATATCCTGCAACTCCAGTGTAAATAAAGCGAACTTCATTATGGCCCCTGTGTTAGCATACAGTCTCTAAATACTTCATCATGGATGAAAATGGAAACAACTTAAAAATCCCATGCACATGATAATAAGGCTCTGCAATGTACTCAAAGAATACATATTCACAGACTTAAACTGGATATAAAGCTGGAACAACATCAGGTTAAGGAGAAAAGAAAGCCATAATCCTTGTTTGTAGTTTTTGTTTGCATTGAGGTGTTTTGTATTTTTCTTTTTAAGGTAGAACTGAAGAATCTGATTTCATATTAAAACAGCTATTAACTAAACTAAATAGCTCTACTATCTCTTTCCCTCAAAATTATGCTGAGGTAGTCTGAGATCCAAAAGCAGTTACAGTAACAACAGCAATATCAGCAGTAGCTGGACTTTAGATGGGAGAGAGTTCCCTCACATCCCTCTATCACTGGGCAGAGTTCATTCTCAGATGGGTCAGTTTTGCTCCACTAAGTCACAAAATAAAGCTTCCCATTTTACTTCACATTAAAAATAACGAATGAAATGTGCAGGAAAATATTCAAAACTAGATCCTGGAGTGTTTTCTACTCAATTGCTACAAAAAGACACATGCTAAAAGTATAATCAAATAGCGTTCTTTTAAAAAAAGAAAAACCTAAGTATGCTTTCTTTTTCTAATTCATATAAGCAGAATCCAAGAGAAATACATATTTAGTCTAAATGCAAGATATGGAGAAGGGGCCAGGGACATTTTGGGTTTTGTTTTTCCCCTCCATTCTAACTTCCCATGCAGATGATGCTTATTATATCAACTTAAAAATCTGCACATAAGTCATCAGTAACTTGTGGAGCAGAAAGATTTCTAACTCCACACTGAACAAGCTTATAAAGCTAAACGGGAAGGGTCAGATTTTTCAAACACATTCCACCTCACTTGAAAGTAATCATTTCTACTCTGGGAAAGCTACCCAGGGTTGTAATCAGATTCCCTGCTGGGCTAATGCATTCCACGTGGAAGCCCGTGCTAGCAAAGTTCATGCTTAGTGGTAGGTGTGCTCCCTGCCTCAGAGCTACAGCACAAACGCCTGAAAACCCTGCAATCCAGTTTTCTGGTGCAGGATAACCACAGCCTCTTTGAGTAGCTGCAGGATTCTCAGCACATTTGCAGAACAGCCCTTGAATATTTCAGAAAGCATCTGTATTAACATAGCAATGCTTGCGCATTTTTGGAACCAAGGCAGTTTTTGATTTCCTCTTAAGTTTCAACTCAAGAACATGAAGAAATAAAGAATTTCTTTTTTTTCCTTTTTTTTTGAAAGTGAGAATGTGTTGCTGCTGGCACTTGTCTGGAATCTCTGCTCAGTGGCTGGCTTTAGCCAACGCCAACCGAGATTCCAGATGGGCTGCTGAGTGTTTTTGGTTTTTAAAAAACATGGCAGCCAATGCACCCATCTGGCTGCTTATAGAAATGATGTAGGAAAAGGGACCAAGCTCTACCCCTGTAATTGAGGTTGATAAATCAGGCGCTAAAATTGTGCACAGCAGAAGAAATATAAATGTATAGACAGAGAGGAGCAAGCACAATTTATCTGCATCATTAAAGTGTTACCATTGAGTGACTGCCACCATGTTCCTCCTGCACACACAAAAACAATCCTACAGACTGTTGAATCGCCATTCTTAAAGTGCATGAGGTCTTAAAACATTTTTACTGCTATTTTAATGTAGCTAAGATTAGAAGCTTCAATAAGCAATGTTGCTACACAATCAGCAAAACAGCAGGCTCCCAAATTCACGCTCCAAGGGAAATCAGGGGTTAAATTATCTTTGACCTTTGCATTATTTTCAGCAGAGTTAAGTTAATATAACTTTTTTTTTAGCCACCTTACATTTCTTTGCAGAAATAAGCAATTCCTAAAAGAGCAGAGTAATAGAAAGCCCAGCAGGTCTAGACAAGAGTACAATAAGCCAATGGCACAACAGATGAAACAAAGACAGCAGACTATTTAGATTTGTGTCCACAACAGCAGTTCTCACTGTGGCCAGGTATCTCACTTGTGGCACCACAAAACAGCACTGAACACATTTTGCTATTAATGTGGCCCTTATGTACTCTCTATTGCCACATATGGGGAAACTCTTAGGTTCCTTAAACATAAGAAAGGTAAGATCACAACAAGAGAGCAGATCAACATCCACTCACAGTATGCATTCCACCAGTGACCTTGTTAAAAAGATGTTCACCAGTAAGGTCTCTTCCTGCAAATGATCCTGTCTTGATTGAATCCACATTTTCTTGGGGGCAATTTCACCAGGAAACACAGAGCAACAACTAAAGAAAACACAAACATGCCCCCAGAATCCAGGACAGGAAATGTCACCAGTCTTTCACCTTCAGTTTAGACAATACTTCATAGCCCAAAGGAGATGACGTTAAGCCTGTCATTGAGTTTAAGAGAAAAAACCCCATTCTCACTTGCAAATTAGCAAACCCGTTTTGAATACTGTGTTTTTTCAAAAAAAAAAAATCCAAAAAAACCCAACCAAACCAATAATCTTGGTTATTTGTTCAAAGTCAACCTGCACAAGTCTAATTCTCGTCTCACTTAATGCTGATACTCACTTCAACTTCAGTGGAGCAACTTCTAATTTACAGTGGCATTAGCAAAAGACAAGTGAGAGTGACAAAACTCTGAGGACCACTGATTAAATGTACCCTTGGAGAAGTCCCCATGGTTCCAAGTTCACCGTCAAGGCATATGACCACCAAAGTGTCAAACTCCTTCAGCTGCTATGGAGGACAATTGCTGAGAGACAACTTAAATTGCATGGGATTTGCTTGCTCTTCTCCTTTCCTTGAGCAGTTCATTGCAACATTGAAAGGAAGGAAAAAAAAAAGTCATAGCAACCAAGACACAGAAGCAAAAAGCCCAAGCATATTGAAATCAGTGGGAGTTCTGCCATCCAGTTTGCTGGAGCCAGGATTTCATGCATTGTCTCCTTCTATTAGTATTAAAGAAATAATGACTACAGATGTACCCAAAAGGACATCACATTCAAACTTAGATCACTGGCATCTTCTGAGCAGCCAGCCAGATGTTCCCAGAAGCACATGTCCTTTGTATCCTAAAGAACTGAATCATTTTATGCATCACTCACTGAAGCATTAATGATTGGAAGGTTCTGGCCATACTTTTCCCAAGAATCTCACAGTTTTTGTCTCAATAAAATGGCAGCTTGCTCTGAGGCAGCATCTGCAGCAGCATCAAAGGGAGATTCATATCCATCCATAGAGACTATTCTCTTTTCTTAACAGCATTGTAACAGAGCACAAAGAAACAAATCCAATTCTGGATCGTGGAAGGCAATAACAAAAATTTCTTTCTATATTACGTTTTTCATCTAGCAAATACTTCCAAAGTTATTTATCACTTTCATAGAACCATTAAAATTAGAAACTAGGCAAACACTTGAGTGATAAGTAGCAGTATGATCAATCCTAAGGGCTTTTTTGTTCGCAATTTCATTTCTACCTGAAAGAGTACAGCATGTATCAGCCTCACCAGGCTCCAGCTGCACCTGCTTCAGCCTAGAGGCACTAGGGAAATATGGCCCATTGTATTTGTTGAATATACAGCTTTTGCTTTTAACTGGGATTCAAGATCACTAAATATAGACTGTTGCTATATAAAGAGAGACAATGAAATGTTGAGTCTACTGTCATTCCAATGACAGAAAACATCCTGTTCAGTTTGGACTGCTAGACCCAGAACTGTCTCAGCACTGGGGCTTAAGTTGAATTTGCAGCCTTCTCAGTGCTCCTCCAAACAAATAGATTATTTTGAAACCCACTGTACTCAAAGGGGTTTTTTTACCCCCCATATTAAAAATATTTTAATATATTGTATCTTCAGCTAGGTCAGGGCACTGATGATCTTTTGCACATAGGCATTCCAGGGGAAGGATTTTTAATATGATAACGGATGGGAGGACTAGAAACAATGGATGTAAATTGGAAGGGGGTAGATTTAGACTTGACATAAGAAAGAAATTCTCTACAGTGAGGGTGGTGAAGCACTGGAACAGGTTGCCCAGAGAGGTTGTGGATGCCCCCTCTCTGGAGGTGTTCAAGACCAGGCTGGACAAGGCACTGAGCAGCCTGATCTAGTGGGGAGGTGTCCCTGCCTATGGCAGGGGATTGGAACTCGATGATCTTTAAGGACCCTT
This sequence comes from Turnix velox, assembly GCA_013400935.1. Classification (NCBI taxonomy): domain Eukaryota; kingdom Metazoa; phylum Chordata; class Aves; order Charadriiformes; family Turnicidae; genus Turnix; species Turnix velox. The sequence continues at coordinate 692,084 of VZTY01016144.1, read as the reverse complement.
CCAACCCAAACTATTCTATGATTCTTTCCAGGAATTTCACCAAGTCTAAGATGTGCTTCAGTAACAATATTTTTCCAAGTTGAAAATGGAGTCAATCTGACTTTTGTGTGCCTTCTCCACTTTGAGATCTCACATGGATGTATAGAGATAAGGGGTTTTTTTTATTTTTAGCTGATTTTTAACTTCCCTTAAACCTTTGCTGCTTCTTTGTAAAAGCATCAGACAACAAAAAGCAGTTCAGGGGTGGACTAGTAACTTTAAAAGAAGATGGTCTAGAAATAATGGATTTCTGCCCTAAATCACTTCTCTCACTGTGAGGGTATAAGTACTGTATATGCAACATAACTAAGGGTTTCTGCTCCACAGAGGTCACCCAAGAAATCTCTGCTAGCATTCCAGTGACTGCAAACAGCTTAGCTGATTCTATACGAAAACAATTAAGAAAACACAATGATTTACAATAATTATTGTTGCCCTGCTCACCTCCCTGATGTTATGGCAGGAGAAGGTCAGGGACATCATGAAGGAAGAAACACTTCCCTCACTATTTTCTGTAATGGCTTCATTTCACTCAGAACACTAGAGGTGATACTGGTAGGATCTCATATCACATGAAAAAATCATTACCATGGAAAACAAATTACAAAAGAACTAAGAAAACACACAAAATAGTCAAGGCAAATACACGTACATAGGCTTAGAGATTATGAACATTGGGTAGAGTCTGACTTAATTTCAATAATTTGGATTTTGAAGCTCTGAGCTCTACTTTGAAGAAGAGTCCAGTTTTTACCTGATCTGAACATAAAAGCTTTTATCTGGACATGCATGTCATGAAGCCTTGCTTTTAAATTACATTAAAAATCCTATTTCTAGGGCTCAGACATAGTTGGTCTCTCTTGCATTATACAGCTCTGCTGTTAAATATTATATCAGAAAATATATTTTTTGCTGCAGACTTCAGACTGCAGAATCTATACACATGGAGGATGATCAAAACTTATTAGCAGTTGGACTATGCAGGCTTTCATGAAACATCTATGAATTACAGTACAAAAAACCAGTAAGTCACTTTCTCAACTACCCATCTCTTAACTGCTAATTGTCTAGCTGAAAACTAAATTACTGTCAGCAGCAACCTGAGGAACAGACAGGCAGGGCTGTTCTTGGCTTGTTGCTCTCCTTCAGTACATCTCCAGTACTCACATCACCAGTAGATGAACCGGAGAGTGCTGAATGCGGACTCCTCTGTACAGTCACTGTTACAACACCTGCACCTCTTGCCAATGTCCCTGTAATGGTACAATATAAAATAATAGAATGGTCTGGGTTGGAAGGGACCTTAAAGATCATCTAGTTCCAGCCCCTGTGCCATGGGCCAGGACACCTCCCACTAGACCAGGGTTGCTCATCCAGCCTGGCCTTAAACATCTCCAGGGAAGGGGCATCCACAAGCTCTCTGGGCAGCTTGTTCCAGTGTCTCACCACTTCACAGTAAACTTTTTTATATCCAGCCTAAATCTCCCTCATGTTGAATTTCTCATCCACTGACACCCCCAAATGCTTCTCTTCAGGGTTGCACTCAAGCCACTCCCCACACAGCCTGTATCTGTGCTTGGAATTGCCCCAACCCAGGTGCAGGACCTTGCACTTGGCCTTGTTGAACTTCATGAGGTTGGCCTGAGCCAACCTCTCAAGACTGTCAAGGTCACTCTGGATGGCATCCCTTCCCTCTGGTGTGTGAGCTCCACCACACAGCTCAGTGTCATCAATATGGATCAGATGTTTTAGTGGAGAAAGAAAACCTCAAATGGGATGGGATTTTGCTCAGTTCCCAGAACAGCTCTTTTTGCTACGGAATAATGTAACTGTTTGAATTCATTACAGGTTTTTTGTGGAGGAGTAACACTGAAGATAGTAAATAACTAGTAGCCAACAGAAATTGTTCTAAATGCCATGCAGGGTTTGTTTCACTCCACCTGTGCAGAGGGTGAATTCTATTACAGCAGTTTCTCTGTCAGTGGAGATGCCAGTGTGTATCCCTCTCTACCAGACAGATCTAACAAGCCTCCCTGAAAAACAAGGGCTTTGTACTCAAGGTGCTCCACAACAGCACTCGCAGTCCCACTGCACTGATTGAGACAGACTCCTCTGCCTGGCCTTTCACTGCTAAGACAATCCTGGCACCATCCCCAAAAGGCATCCATGGAAAACACGCAGCCTCCCTCGGGGCGAGCTGAGAAAGGTCCTCACACAAGGGCAGCAAGCTCAGAACTGACAAACTGCACAATGAGAGTACCTGAATGAATAGCATGAGCTCGATTTAACGATGCTTTTACAAATGGAAGGCTGAAAAGCCAGAGGCAAAAAAAGGCACATATTAGATGACTGGGTCAACGCCAGCCTGATAGCAGGCAATTTCACTGTAAGAAGAAAAAGAAATAAGGAGAGCTGTTTTGGAGGTAAGATTTAGTGACAACCAGGCTCCTGCACTCAAAAAAAGAACAAAATCTGAAACGTGTAAGCACATAAAATTTGTCCACCAGACATACAGAAAAGAAAAACCTTAACATGTATCAAGTCCTTTATGTGATTTATTTTCAGGTGAGGTGTCTGAAGTCACGTATGAGACCATTCATTCACAATTACCAGGAGGTGGCTGTATATGAAAGGGACTTATTGACATATTAAATACAAGATAACAACCATAAAGGGACTTATTGACATATTAAATACAGATAACAACCATCAGTTTTTCAGCCCAGCTTTTGCTCATAGAAAAGTTTATTCATGTACACACAAACTTCAACAATTACAGCTACCGACATCACTTATAAATTCTGCTATTCATCATCCCAAATGTTACATTTGGGAGCTGGGGGAGGAAGTAGCCTACAACCAGTCAGATTTAATCATAACATCTGCTAAGAACTCCCAACCTTCCATTTCATTCCAACAAGAAGTAACCTTTAAGAAGAACACACACAAAAAAAGCTACACTCTGTTCGACAAAACCCACTTGAAATATTTAATGTCAAGGCACTGATAAATTTAAGAGAAAAGGTTGGGATGTTTCAGTATCTGCATAAGGCAGTAGGAGCACGCTACAGATTTATGGTGTCTGGCCAGAGCTGGGGGATGTAGTATTAAGGATAAAGAGGCTCAATCCAACATGCTGCTTAAATCCAGGAAAGCTTTGATTTATATGAATTCCTTTCGATTTTAAAGATTCTGTGCCCATCTAATACCTGTCAGTACACTGACTGGTTAACTCACCAGGGAGACACTACATGCTGAGAGGATGCCATGATGGGCGCAGTTACCTACATAAAGCTTGGGAAGTCTGTCAGTAACCCAGCCAAATACAGGTCAGGTACTACCCAGTAAATCAACAAATTTGAAAGGGAAGAAATAAATAAGTAGAGGAGCACAGAACAATGACCACCCAGGTATCAATGGCTCCTGCCAGTGCCACTCTTGCACTGATCTTTATCACAGACTATCCCCCCCTGCTCCATGACTAAGAAAGAAACAAAGTTCTGCAGCTTGGACTGGTGATGGAGAAAAAGGGAGGAAATGGCTTTAAAATTATAGAGGAAGAAAGGTCTGCAGTTTAAGAAATTTATTTCCCCATCCCCTTCCAAAAAACACAAAGCAGAAAGTACACAGTTCCAAAGATTTATAATAGCTTGAACTCCACAAGATTCCCTGCACCCCAGGGGAAAGGGACATTCCTTTAGCATAGCCTTTAGCAACAAAGATCCTCATCCACTAGTCCAATTTCCACTGGACATATGCCAGGGTGTACTGCAAATCTTAATAAACTGATTAACAAGAAAATGCCACACAACAACTTAGATGGCAGCACATAGTCTCATCTTCAGTTAGTTCAAACAAGAGGTCTCCTCAGCCACCATTAGGTCAAACATCTCCAGCCCACTCAAATGGAATGTCACAATCATTTAAAGGCTGATGGAGAACACGTAACAAAGTTAATCCAGATTCATTTCCAAAAGATTTCACCACTTTTTCCCCACCACCACCACATGACATTTCCAGTTTAATTTTGTTTCAACAATAAGCTTCAAGGATTAAAATTCATTTGATGCATTAAAAGGGTTACACATTTACAGATTACTGAGCAGGTTCTCCCTCAAAGTTGGACAAAAAAAAACAAAACAACCCTCCAAGTATTCTGGCTCTGGGCTCTCCCAGCTACAGCCAACATTCATCTCCATCAGTTTGCATACCACAGAATCAGCTGAAGTGAGCAACTGGGCTGCTTTAACTACAGCCAAGCAGAGTTAGAGAACCTGAATAAATTAAATGGGAAGTTAAACATCACCTAATTGTACTCACAACACACTGCTGTTTACTCTGGTGCTCTGTTAATTCAGTAATCCAGCAAAGCCATATATGTGACTTATCTTGTATGTTCAAGAGATTATTAGGAGGGAAAAGAATTTTAGTTCTTTGTAACAACAGACCTTGAAAATTCATAAAGGAGAGAGAAGGGAAGGAAGGAGAAAAGTTACTAGGCAATTTGGAGATGCAAAACTGAAATCAAGGCTTCCATGTTTGCTTATTTTTAAGCAGCAGAAATTCATGAGTTCCAAAGCCAATTCATTTCTGCAGAATTAAGTATTGAAAATGCAATGAGAAGAGTCAAGCAGCAGCAGGGCCTGCACGTACATCCTGCAAGCTGCTGGTTCATGGGTCACTTAAGTGACTCTAAAGGTCTGCAATTCTGAATTAGGTCAACATATACAACTTGTAATTTCAAACTTTTATTGTTAATTCTACTTGCTTTGAAGAGAAAACATGAATTTTAAATAAGCCTTTAACCGTATCAGCACACAGCCACATGTTCCAGCAAGAAAAAAGTAGTGTCTTTTTTTTTTTCCAAACCTGGTGCAGGGCAGGGCAGTGGGAGAGGTAGTATTGTTTTGTATTAATAACTCATCTGAGAAAGAATTATGAAATAGTTAAAGTCATACACACCCTTCCTGCCTCTCTGGGAAAGGAAGAGTGTACTTATTTATATATTCCATTCAGAAAGCTATATTTAAAAGCTATTTTAGCCTGCAGATTGAAGTGTTCAAGTGGTAACATTAAAGCAGTTTGGACAAAAGGCACTTTTTCACCTGCTGCATTTGCATGACACTGCAGTCTTCAAGTGAATTATCAAATGACATATTTCCAAAAGATTCATGTTACAACTGATGCACAAGTGGAAAGGGAGCACAAAGAACACACTACTGCTCCCTGAACTGCCTACAAGTTTCATACCTGTAGAAACCATTTCCTCCAGCAAAGCATTCCAATGCTGGGTCAAGTTGTGCTGCACTTTAGAGAGCTCATTCTTGACAGACCTCACATCTCTGTTTTTTTTCTTTCCAATTAGTTTTATGCATTACCTGCCTGGATGCCTTCCTGTGTGTCCTGGTCTAGGTGTTCCTGCTCTGGCAGGGGGATTTGACTAGATGATCTCTCGAGGTCCCTTGCAATCCCTGATATTCTGCGATTCTGTGTGATTCTGTGATATTTGACATAACTACATACTACTTGAAAAGAAGGAATTTCTAAAGGTGCTACAAGGAAGGCTTGAAGGAGGAACTTAAATCTTCAGCTGTTTGAATAATTCCTTAAACGTTTTAACAAGTCATCTTGGCAGATCCATCTACACTGAATAGCCCAGTGATCCTCTTTCAGTTCTAAAACACACAAGTAGTTCCCATTTGACAATTTAAGAGCCCTTGGTGTTACCTTCAGCCCACAAAGCCACTCCAAATTCTGTTTTCCTTCCCTCATTCATCCTACCACTAGCCTGGTATTGCATCCTTCAGTTTCCAGCACCAACCAAATTAGAACTGTTCAGAACTCAAACTGCTAATCACCTGCTTGTACTATTGATCAGCTGCTTTTATAACCTACCACAGCTGAATGAGAAACAACCACAGGAATTTAACATTTAGACTTGTGGAAGCAAACATCCTCCCACGTCTTTCCAGTAGTTAATTCCCCTACTGTTTTAGCACAGGGGTTTGAACAGCTGTGCAATGCACCAGATAGAAATAGATTCATCTGGAAAAAGATGGATTTCCAGAGGTTTTGGCATTTCCTCTCCAAATCTGATCACTGTGTTGACATGGAGAATATCTGTGCCAGCACATCATGAAAGATTCCACATAGAGCTTAGAGTGAACAGCCAGCAACAGGCAGAAGAAAGACTTTAGCAAAAGGCCAGGATGGAAAAGGCACTGAGCAGCCTGATCTAGTGGGAAGTGTCCCTGCCTATGGCAGGGGGGTGGAACTCGATCTTTAAGATCCCTTCCAACCCAAACTATTCTAGGATTCTACGAAAACCTGCAACAAGCTACAGAAAGACACAAAATAAATACCACCCACCTACTCCTCTCCTTCAAGACACGAATCAAACCATTATCAATGAAAAACCACAGGAGTCTGTGTTGACCAGATACAGGGTAATCAACTTTAAGACATGTGGATCTGTTTGCATCCTTTTAATAGTTACGTTATTTCCCAAAATTCCTAAGAAATCCAGGTTGTGGTGAAATAGCAACATAATTTTCCTTTCAAAGCTTGCTGTTACCTGCTATTGGTACAAGAACAGAAAGCTGTCAATGTGGAGTGTCCACCCACTAGCTCCAGAATGGTAATAGCTTAAGAACACAAAAAAAAGCCAAAAAAACAAGAAAACCTCCACAACAGCAACTGTGGGTAGGAATGGGAAGACACATTACCTTGCTGGAAAAGTACCCTTCCTATCATTTCCCCTCCAAGTCAGCTTTTTTTAAAGAAGAAAAAAACCCGAAGTCTCAATAAGCAGGTTACATATTCATGAGAAAAGCATTCAAGAAAGAATGCCTTTCTTAAAATACACACCATAGTCTCAAAAAACAGAAAATATATTTTTACTCAAATTCTCAGCAATATTATTCTGCAATAAACCCATATTTGTCAAATTGGTACTCAAAAGAAGATATAACGTCCTAGAAGGGGCCATTTAGAATGAAGCTATTTACTGAGTAGCAACTGCAGCAGTTGCTTTGTACCTGGGTTATCAGGTACTTGAAAGCAAACAGTTTATCAATGAGGAACAGACCACATGCATTCGTTTCCCTGAACACATTACCTGTGAAGGAATGCTTGTCGGATACAGATGACAAAACAGGAAAAAAAGAAATCACAACAAAATTCAGCCATCTAAACTTAAAGAAAATAATTATTTCACATATCTCTCCCTCTTCCAATAATGACAAATACAAGTAATGTTAGTTTATGTATATACAGCAGGTAGGGAACCACCACGGAATAGCAAAACACTAAAGAATGACCTGCCATCAACAGGTGATCAACAGTGATTTGACATACAATGATCAACATCAACAGTGATTTGACAGACCATGAAATAATTAAAGCTAAATGACAATGACATAATTAAAGCTAAGTGTCCATAGGATTGTTGGAACCATGTGATGTGACAGGCTTCAGGAAGCAGAACTCAGTGTTTCACTACATATTCAAAAAAGATCTGGTGTGTGTGTTACAAGGTCTCTACACCCCTGCGAACCTTGTCCACTATAAATACAGGCTTTAGATATATTCTCACTTTGAGATAACTTACACAGTTGACTATTTGCAGGGCAAACGAATGCAATCAAACACTAAAGCTTCAAGTAGATTAGAGAGCTGCCAAGGTCTGAACTATATCAACAGCTTGAAGTCAGCTCATTCAATAAAGCTTTGACAGTCTTACAGCGGCAAAACAAACAAACCATGGTGTTCGCATTGGACATGGCTTCCTGTTCCACCAGCTCTTTATACTTGTGTAAGTGAGGGGAAAAGGCATTTGTTAATTGCCATTGCTAGGGAAAGAAAGTGATCCTACTATCACAGGAGTGCCACAACAGAGAGCTGTTGGACCAGCACCCGAGCTCAGTTACAGCCCAGTGGGTATACACGGATAAAGCATTTTTGCTTTATTTAAGACTGAATTTGCTCAGTTTTAGCTATTGTTCCCTTTCTGCTCCATTCTCTTTTTCAAGTTAAGCAGTCATGTGGAACTAAACCAAATGTCTTAAAGAAATCAAAGTATATCACATCACTGCCTTCCAGTAAAACTTGAAACTCCATTGCAGAAAGCCTGAGTGGTTCCCACAAAAGTGACGGTCAGCATGAATTAGGTTATTGCCTTCTACTCACTGCCTCTCACATCCACTTTTCCTTGCTTTACTTGGAATAGATCTGAGGCCAACACACTACCCCTGGTTCATCTATATTTCAGCCACCTGAAAAGTAACAGCTAGTCTCTCTGTGTCCTAAATGTATCCTCTCAGTGCCCAACAATGCAGCAGAAGTCATTAATATTTTGGAGGTGTAAACTGCTATCTAGAAATGTTTATCCTTAACTGTGATTGTTTAACATTCTCTTAACTTAATGAAGCAAAGTTATGCTATTATTCTTACTTTAAAGGAACACAGCATCTGGTAACCCTCTTACTACAAAAGACATTCATTTAGTATGATGTAGATGAGTGGATACTGGTAAATTTACCATCCTCATCCATAACATTTTGTATTTGTTTTTTTGTAGCTTTGTTCAAAATACTGTTTCTCATTAAACATAGATCAGTTCATCAGTAATTCTTCATTGATGCTTACCTTTGGTTATCTGCTGTGTTGACAGCTACTGCTTTGTTTATATTTTTTTCCCCCCTGCAAGTTTCCCTTTTTTATTATTCATACTTTCTCATCCCTCTTAGCAGGGCTTTTATTCTGAAAACATAATTATTGTTTCACTGAAAAGAACATTTGGGTTTGAAGGGTATATAACAAAGCATTTTCAACAGCTTCCAAACATTTCTGTTTCTACTTTCTTTCCAGTCACTAAATTCTTCATGGCTTCTAAGTAGAGAAATAACAATTCTTCTAAATCCTTTAAGTATTACTATATGCTTATTTGTATAAAAACACGTAACACCTCTAACTTGGGTTAATAATTCATTTTTACATAGACTTAGAGGCTTCAGTCTCACAAGACTTGAAATTTATATACAGAATCAGAAGTACTTTTATTTCTTTTGACAGGTCATCTACATCTCCATCAGAGTGGCAAATGGCTGGAAAAACTGCACCCTGACTCTTTCTATAGAAAACTGCAAGTAACACTAACAAAATTGGGTGCTGGAGAAGCTTTGGCCCCACACATCATGAAAGCAATATGGTGAAGAGCTGTATCCTCCACAACTTGTAAGATAAGATTGAGAACATTTTCATACCTGGTAGCAAGATGACAATCTCTGTTTCTATACCTCATTAGTAGGCAATTTCCATAGTTCATTAGTAAGCAAAAGGAATGTAAACTGACACCTTGAAAAATTGTTCTGTGCTTAGTAATAAAGTTCTATCCCTTTCCAGGGTTAAGGCAAATATGCACAGTACGTATACTTCAGATTTGCATTTCATGAATTTAACACTAGTGTGGCAGAACAGAAGTAGAATAGCTTTATTCATCCATGGAAGATAATATACTACATTTTAGCCTTCAGTAGAAAACCAATCATTTCTCTATCTGATTGTGGATGTTTTAAGCTCTTGGGAACTCAAAAAATTGTGATTCTGTCCTCTGGAAACTCCAGACTCTAGCAAAATGCATAACCTACTTAATACATCATACTTCCTACAAAAAAACCAAATCACTTTCATTCAGGGCTCTTTGAGTAGTTGCCAGAGGAACAAGGTTAAACCTTCAAGTGTTCCCATGAAGGGCAGAAGTGCTGGGAACAGATCTTAAGGTAGTATTAGTGCCTTGCATGACTGGTTCTGTGGTCCAGACATATATAAGAAATCAAACCCAAAACAAACTGAAAAAACTATTTATAAAAATCCTCCTTCCCTTCTCCATGTGACTATTTTAGTGTGTATGGGTCCATGGAAACCCATGGTTCAATCAAATGGTGTTTCACCAGGAGGGAACACAGAACATCCATCCCAATCTCTCCATACAGTACCAAACACGTAGTACAGTTTGTACCTCATCATCAAAAGCAGACCTTGGGCCAGTTTTCTAAGTAGTGAAAATAGGCAGAATTCCACTGACTTCAGCAGAAATTTGGTTATTTTGGCAGACAGCGAATTTGATCAAGTATCTGCATTCAAATAACATGGCTATCACCATGTTCATGCAGCAGTGGCAGGGTCAGTTGCCCTCCCCTGTAAAACAACAGCCATTTCTCCCTTTCTTTCACTGAAAAGCACCCGAGCCAACAGAATCATCGCTGGGAACACCACACCAAGCAATCTTGTCACTTGCAGGAAGTGATTCACGGCATATTGTGGTTTTTAACTGCTCATCTATACCAGCTGAACCAGGCAGTTCCTCTTCTGCCATTTCCTAGCAGTATTAATTATTGTTTTAACATTTTCATAATAAATTCTCATCTCCCCTTCACTTAGAAATAATATTTCTGCTTTTAATGCTTCTCTGAATCTTTAATCTTGTCTTCGAGAACATTATCTCTTCCATTAAAATGATGTGTGTGTATATACACACAAATAGTCATTCAATCATTCATTATAGTTTTACTATTCCAGAGATACTCTGGAAAGGCTCTTTCCATAGCTGAAATTTTCAGGTAAAGCAGTTTCTTGACAGCACGATACAACATGATCCGTTTGATGAAGCGGGCAAAAAGCTGAAGTCATTTACTTCCATAACACTGGTTAACATTGGAAGTCTCACCGAGATCAATTTTAATCTGCCATTTATTACTACTTCAAGAACTCTACATGCCTTCAAAAGAATCTACAGTAAACCCTTGCCCTTTTTATCTCCTTCATACCTGAGATCACAAAACTAATATAAGTCACAAGCTTTAAGAAGATATTGCTTTCCTGTTGACTCAAGATTGCTTCCAAGCAGCTTTGCACACAAAGGTATCATGGCATTACATCGCATGGACCTTTTAAACTTGCAATAAGAGGCAGCAATAATGCATACAAAACAGCTGGAGAGCAGGTTTTATTTCAGCAAAACATTTTTGGCGATATCCTCTTCAGAGGAAAGCCTTTGTCTTCCTGTTAATGGATTGCTACCATAAATGTTTCATGAGCACAATGTTTTATGTGGGTGCTGCGTAAGAAAAGGACAAAAAAGGCTTGCTACTTCCAGTAAAACAACTGAACCCTGAGCCATTGAATAAGACTACTCAGAAAAAATGTCTGCACATGCACAGACACACTATTAGAAGTATTTCAGCTGATAAACTAGGACATAGCTGGGTGGAGAACTGCACCTTCACACCTCACAACAGAGCTGAGGCATCACAAACCTCTACTGAGTCATTTAAGACAAGTCACCTCAGAACAAAACAGACTGCACAAGGGTTATACCCAAGCAAATTTAGCATCAATGGCACTTCAATTTTCTTCCCCTTCAATGTGTGAAGGGATGTTATTATGTAAATACAGCAAATTATAAGAGCAACAAGCAGGCATTTTTACCAGACTAGAAGTACACCGAGCAGTACCATCCCTCACACAGAACCATAAAGAATTTATTTGCAATTTCTGTAAAAAATTCAAAAGAACAATAATCTACTTGTTCAGTGAGAAGCTTCTCACTTTCCCCATTTTGGCTCAAATTCAATAGCACACTTAAAGAATCCAAGAGTGAAGTTCATGGTTAAGTATGTTCCTGAGCTAAAGCTAAGGGGTGAGAATGGGCTGTTGCGCCAACATAGGAGGAGCACAGCATTAAATGAAGGGTACTGATGGTTGGAACGTAACCCACCCAGGTGGAAAAGCAGAGCATGAAACTTGAAAACACGAAGTGTGAGTCTCTCCTACATTAACTAAGAACTCCTGCTTAGGAGCCAACCCACTTTTTCTTGGCTTTGCCTTGAGCACAAAGTCATAGCATGACATCAGCTACCCATAGGCTTGTGCCACCTGCAAGCTTTCATCAGTGCCTGCAACTGGGTGGTTCCTAAAGAGAAATCCATAAACTAAGTGTCAGATAAGCTTTACAGCTGCCAAAATCTGACCAGCTGACCACCCACTCAAAACGTAACTTTAGGGGAAAGTCCATCTCCCCCCAAGATCACACTCATTCAACATACAAATTACAGCACAGTCCTGATAATTCACAGCAGGACTGTAGAATTGCTATATAATAAGCAATTTGCTTGGTAGCAGCCAGTCCCAAGTAGACAGGGAAATAAGATTTAATGTGTTACAGAAAGCTTTCTCTATTAGAACTAAAGCAAGACATTTTAAAGATGCAACAGTATTTTTAAAGTAACCTCTGGCAGATCTTGTTTTAATTTAGCATTTGAAAAGTCAGAGGGGAAATGTTAAGCAGTTCACAGTCAAAACAAAATTCTTCCGTTCTTTCAGCACTTATCCTTTAAGTACTCCTACAATTAGACAGAACCATCACAGGTTTCCTGGACTCAGAGGAGACTATGAGAGAGTGACAGGCACCTCTTGGTATTTGCAGCTTTTTGGTTTTTTATCTTTATGTAAAAGAGACCAGAACAATGGCAGAGGAGAGGAAACTGCCATCCTTCACAAAGGAAAGAGACGGAGGAAAGCCTTGTCCCTGGATGCTATATATCCTGGCACAGCACCCCGTGGGTCTGGAGTCCACTGAGCACTGCACAGACAGGGGAACAGTCTCTGCCCCGAACAGCCACACATACGAGATGTCAAACTAACCCAGCCCACACCAGTCTCACTCGGTTATAAAACAAACCAACAGCTTCCCATATTGAAACAAGTGGAACCCCACCCACAGCCCTCGGAGCTGCCTGGCTCTTTCTGCTTTCAGCTTATCAGGGCAGCAAAGCCAATTAGAATAAACAGACTTATGATGCTCACAGCCTTTCGGCATCAGGATCATTCATGGATTGCTAAGAAGAAAAAATAAAATACAAAAGCAGTAAGGCCTGTAGCCAAAATAGCTGAAGCTAACAGCAGGAAATCCTGAAGTGATGCTGCTTCCCGCAGCGTCCCAGCAGTCCCCGAGGTGCCCACGCTCCCCGGGAAGGTCCCAAAAGGATCTTGGTGAAGCTTGGCTGTGGGGAATGACAGAGCTCTGGTTCAGTAGCAAGAGGGAAACAGCAGCAACATTAACTACAGGTAAATATCAGTGCTTTTCCCTGCACCCAATCTTCTTCCTACAGCTTTGAGAGCAGATTTCTTTACATGAGCGTCTGCTTCAGCTTTTGCATCTGAACAACTGCCTGTATTGATTTTAAATAGGAAAAAATTATAATAAGAGATGTATTTATAAAACTAGAAACACTTTTCCTATACTCCATAATTACTTCTATTCATACTTTTAAATTATATGGCGTTTAACAAGGACTACACTCCAGTTAAAATGGAAGGCAGTTTACAAGCATGACGCTCACTGGTCCAAAAAAAGAAGGACAAAAAAGAAACAGGAGGAAAACAAAAGCCAAAAATCCATCCACACCACTAAACTATCAATTTCCTGTCACCACACATTTGTTCTGACCACAGGAACACTGGCTTTCCATTCTCCCCTCACTTTCAAGAGCTCCACAGAAATGAGACCAGCATAAAAGTTACCATAAAGCATAAAAAATTGCACCCAGGATGTAGAGAAAACTCTGCAGTCCCCTGGCAACCCAAATTCAAGTTCAGACTACAGGCTTGGGGTGACAGAGGAGACTGTCACACAGGTCCAGCTACAGCTTGCAGGAACACAAGGATTAACACAGTACCTCAGTGTAACACACACTAGTTTGAACACAGACTGGAAACTCTTCAGGGCAAAGGCTTAGTTTGTCCAGAAACTGTGCAAAGCATCTTCTGCTTTCTTTGTACTAAAAGCATTTACTAGGCTTATACTACAAAAATATACTTTTAAAAAAAACTCTTGTCAAAGTACATTTTTATAATGATTTCTTAAATCTCACAAAGCAACACTACCTTGAAAGTTTCCACCCCCCCTCTTAGGAAAATAAATCACACCATCCCTTCCCTCACCTAATGAGGTCTGTGGGAATGGGTTGAAGCTCACAATTTGCATGCTTATTATTTACCATTAGCTATTGACTCCCACTCAGAGTGAACCTATGCTGCTTTCCTAGTCACCTGCATAAATGTGTTTTGTCAAACCACAAAATCTCAGGAAAAAAAAAAAAGAAAGAATGAATGACCATTACAAATCCATTTGGGCTACATCATTATCATTTCAGACTACAACCAAATCCCATTTTCCCTTTGCAAATTCAATTCCCATCAATAGCCCCATACATCAGTGGCTGCTCATGTTTGCGGCCTCATTTTTTACATTAAAAAAATTGAAAGATTACTGCCAGTGCATAATAGGCAAACTGCATTTTCAATTCCCAACACATGTGCTTCAGGGAAAAAAGAAACACAAGGTAAAGGGAAGAAATGCAAATGAATGCACTGCTATCAGCTGTATATTACCCTAGTGACATTACCATACTTCATATCTCTGGTTGCATACTTCAGAGGGAAAAAAAACCCACCACTGCGTTGTCATTCAACTAAGTTCTTTTATCATTTTTACTGAATATTAGTTTACTTCTTAGGTTTCTGTTTTATTTACCCACAGGCAACAAAACCAAGCAGAGATGTGCATTTCTGCTCATATAGTTCTTACATACTCTGGCAATTTTTTCCCCCACCACCAGCACCAAGGGAACACAAACTAGGTTTCAGCTGAAGTTCTGCTTTCCATGTGACAAGGCAAAAATCTGAAACAAATAAACCCCCCAAATTTGCATTGAAAAGGTTACACAAGCCTTTAGTACACCAGACCTCCTCTTCTACCCATTCTGCAGAGCATCATGGAGCAATGAAATCTGCAGGAACCTGAACTTCTAAGGAAAAAAACCCTAGTGTGTCTGTATCACAGCTGTGAGTACACAGCCACTGCACAAGCTGCATTAGATATCAGCATCCATGCTGCATGGATAATTTGGGAGCACAGGCTGGTCCCATCTGGTAAACACTGGTGTCATTTGTGATGTGCTGCAATGCAACAGAGCAGCTCTTAAGGGAACTGAAGCAGACAGGTAGTTCCTGCCAATCACTTTGAGGGTCCATTCTCACACCAACATACACAAGACTCAGACACAACTCCAATTAGTGCTAATTGTAGTTCTCTTCAATTCCCTCTGCAGCCAGAGATGACAGAGACTTCATACATGGTTCTTAACGTAAGTGGCAACGCTAATTTTGTTCACTTCAAAATCCCTTCTGCATGCAAAGCTCTAAGCTTGGTAAATAAGTTTATCAAGCTTTCAAATGGCAGAAGTACCCTCTGTTTCTAAGAATTCTACACAAACATTCTAAGCAGGAGTCATAGCTAACTGCCTAGGAAATGGTTGTTTTGGAGGTTTTCATGCTGTATTTCCCTGGAAACAAGGTTGTAAATCTTGAGACCTTGACGAAATTTCACTAAGAAAAATTCTAAAGTATATATACAGTGCAGTTCTATGCCACCTTGCAGCTCCCCACTCTCAAACCCCACATAAAGACACCACAGGGAATATACCATAGTGTTGCACACAGAGCCAAGGGACCACCTCCAATGGCAACAGAATCCAATGCTGCTCTGAACAGACTGTGCCCAAAACACTCCTGGAGAACAACAGACCAGCAGGGCTGCTAAAGCACAGACCCAGAGTTTCTTTCCCTCCAGTATTACCATCTTCTTGCCTGGCAGACTGGTCTGTGGAGCTGCAGGATCCCTCCCAGACACACAGAGGAGATTTGATGATAGGAGCTGCACACCCCGGTTTCTCCCTCCCTCCTCTGAAGGCATTGATCTGCTCAGCCATACAAGAGCTGCCCACAGCTTCCTGGAAGGGCCATGCTGGTTAACCACAAACAGAGCACAACAGATCAACAAAATTTTGCAGTTAAATTTGGGTCAATTTGATATTGTCATATTCATCAATGAAGAAGTTGAAGGCAACACTCATTTGGTACAAGAAAAGGTCTCATTTTTCTCCAGTGAAGCATCTTTACCATCTGCAGACCCCACAGTGAAAGACAAATATGGTTTAAAAAGGACATTTTGGGAACTTCTTAACCAGAATTTCACACCAATCCTGCAAAAAGAGAAGTCTGTCTAACAAAGATGCTCAGAAGACCATCCACACAGGAAGACTCTTTTGAGTGACTGATAAAATTCAGATTATAACCGTGTTTGCTGCCAACATTTCAAGCCATAGTCATTGAATGTTTAAATATACACATCTGCAAAACAAGTGTCAGTGTCCACAGACTACAAATGTACAAACAAAAAAAGAAAAACGTTAAGTTTTAACAATTAATTAAACCAGTTCTCGTTACCTCAATTTCCATCTGCAATTATAATCATTTCCCATTTAAAATATCTACCACATTTTATTCTTAATTAAAAATGACATCCTTGCAATGAAGTGCAATATGAATTAACAATTCAAATGTTATCTATGCAAATTTGTTAGTCCTTTGATTTTTTCCCCCCCTTTATGCAAAGTCATATGTAGGTTTATTTTTATTAAGCTTGTATAACTTCACTCAACGTCTTCTGCTCTGAACTCTGTACATAATATTTCAATCCAAGGACATAGAAATAAGTTGTAAATGGTGCAATTTCTTTTCAAGTCTCATGCCATTAAAAAGGGGAAATTACTGCAACACAATAAAATCTATCTTTAAATCAGCTTTGTCTCCACCTAGAATTCCAGGGACTCGAATCTTCAGAATGACTCTCTGTCATCAACACTCCCACAGGCATCTCTAACCTGATTTGTTCCCTCTGCAGAGTTTTGAGCTTTCACCCCTGATTTAAAACTTCTCCCTGTTTCATCAGCCAGGACCAGTCTCATCCCAGATTCTATAGGGGAACAAACTGCATCCATAGTATGAATGCAGATAAGTTCATACTTCGACATATACCCACATTTTCTGTTCATTTCAAGAGAGTTTAGCAACAAAGGAGTACTAACATGGTAAGGGTTTTTAAGTCTCCAGCTGTTTCAGCACCCATTTCATACTGAGAAAACTCCAGAGTTTAAAAGACACTGAATAAGAGCATCATTAGGGAAATATATTCATAATCACATACATATCCTACCAACACTACTCACTGCCTTGCCCAAAGCTACTCTTCTATCCCATTCCAGCAGCAAACACACCTTGGGTGAAGCACTAGCTGCAACCATGCCACACATAGAACAGTTTGGATTGGGACCTTAAAGATCATCTAGTTCCAACCCCTGGCAGGCAGGGACACCTCCCACTCCATCAGGTTGCTCAGTGCCTTGTCCAGCCTGGCCTTAAACACCTCCAGAGAGGGGGCATCCACAACCTCTCTGGGCAACCTGTTCCAGTGTTCCACCTGTTCCACCCTCACCATAGAGAACTTTTTTCTCATATCCAGCTTATATCTCCCCTCTTCCAATTTACATCTGTTACTCCTAGTACTGCCATCCTGGACCCTATTAAAAAGTCGTACCCCTGCCTTTCTGAAGGCCCCCTTCAGGTATTGATAAGCTACTATGAGGTCCCACCCCGACCCTTCTCTTCTTCAGGCTGACCAATCCCAACTCCTTCAGCCTGTCCTCATAGGTGAGTTGCTCCAGGCATGGCCCTCCTCAGGACCTGCTCCAAAATCTCAATGTCTGTCTTACATTGAGGGCTCCAGAACCAGACAATACTCCAGGTGGGGCCTCAGCAGAGCCAAGTAGAGGGGCAAAATCACCTCACTTGACTTGTACGAGGCTAAGAGATCTTCTCAGTTAGGAGCAGCCAGTTCTAACAGGAGGATGTAAGTGACTGCTGTGCTCTGGCTTCCCTGCCAAAAGAGGGCAACCTGCAGCTGGGAAAAATTAAAAGTATCATACAGTAAGACATGTTCAGCTGTAGGATAGCAAATGGGGTTATGCAGAGCAGCAATTAGCTGTGTACACTTAACAAGGAAAGCAAGCAAAGGTGGCTGGCCACTCCAGAGATAAGATCCATGCAGAGATTATCATTACAGACCAGGAGGTGAATTCCTCAAGGTCCAGAGGGCAATGCCATGGCTTTAAACCGACTACACACTTATGAGGCAATTAGATGCATCAATATGAGGCACAAGAGAAAGGCAATAGATCAGAGCAAGATCTGCAGTTTACCAAATTACAAGGACATATCTTGAAGTCAAATTACACAAACACAATTACACAAATTACACTGTAACCTTCAAAGGAAGAGGTCTTCATGGTATTCCAAAAACCTCATTGTGTTTTATTAATAAATTCTGGCAAGACAGAGTTTGAAGTCATGCACTTATTTCACTGGCCAGTTTAAAAAAAACCCTTTATTCAATGATCTTTTGTCATAATCTCCTTATCCAATTTAAACAGAGAGCATTCTCTTGCTATGAGTGTAATTTTAAGTTGCTATAACTTGTGCACAAAGGGTTATGTCAAGTCACCTCATCAACTAATACATTCTTCAGTACTATATATGAGAGCAAAAGTAGACTATCCCAAGATGAGAGCTACTTCTTTTTCTTACAAAAAGGCCAGATGGCACCAAGCCCCACATGGCACACCTGGGAGAAGTTACATGATGGTTTTCACACAAATATCAACTGTTTTTTGCTTTCCTTCTCAACTTGCAGAGACTTCTTGAGATTAAGGCAACCAGAAAGAAGTCTGAAGGCACTTCCCTGGTATCATCTTCTCCTTATCCTTGGCACTATTTTAGAAGCAAGCACGTATGAAGTCTCTCTCTCCCCCTCCAATTATGTCATTTGTCCTCTGCTAACACTTATCCACATTGTAAAAAAAAAAAAATCTTCCTAGCCAACAATGTAATTGGAGGAGCTTTAAATAGATAATTTAACCTTGTGAGGATGTTCATTTTCACTGAGCATATCTCTCCAATCTATGAAACAAACCCTTTCACCTGAGCATGCCATTCTTTAATTGTGACAGTACTGAGAGATAATTCATTTCAAATAGTTGATCAACCCAGGAGTATAAATGCCTAAATATTTAACAGACAATGATTCCTTCTTAAAATGAAAACTCAGGCTTACAATGATGGTAGTTGCATGATCAACAACACACCAATTCCACATCCCAGAGACAATTTATTTTACACGCTAAAAAGAACTGCTTTTTTCAGAAGCTATTCAGTAATTAGTGGATATATCATTTTTGATCTGTCTCAGCCACTGCACATCAGTTTACCAGCTCCCAGCCTCTCTCAGAAGAGCTCTATCTAATTAAAGATAAATGGGAAGATGACTGCTATTTGTCCTCTTTGAAAAATTCCACCAGCTCAGTATTAACACTGACTACATGATTACAAAGCTCAAGAGCAAAGCAGGTTTCTCCTCAAGCCAGACTTACAGAAGCTCAAAGAATAAAAGTTTAGCTGTAATGTCCTCTTGTTCATAAGAACTCATAATGCTGAGAAAAGGCTTCTCATTTTGGAAGTGTAAGGTAGCTGGATAGACAGGTGAATCCAGAAGGAGTTCAAGCCATTAAAGAGAAACACCAAACAAAACACAATTTCTCTGAGGAATATGGATCATCTCCTCCTCATTGTCAAGGTACTCATACACAGCAGTGACAGACATTAGGACAATAAGAATGTCTCCTAGACTGACAAACGGTGCTCGACAGAGATACTAGAGTCCTCACAAGCATGTTAGATCAATTCAAACAGTTCAACTGACTGTTGTGCAACATACACTTCTCCTTGTCTTCATTCCCAGGAATAGAAGTCAGCCAGGCTGTAGCTCCCAAAACAAGGTGGCTTTCTGGCAGACTGGCTTGACTGATGGCATGGCAATGCACCAAGAACCTGAATCCCCTGCCAGAAAGGTGTTCCTCTCTCACATTATGCAAAGAGCTCCACAGTACCCTGGCTGCCCTCTTGTTCTTCATCTCCCCAGGGATTAAGAGCAGGAAGAAGTCTTGCCATGTGATACCCAAATTCGGCTGAGCCAAACCAGAGAAAAGGGGTTCCTCTTCCCCTTTGCCACAAAAGGGAGAGAAGCTACCCTAGGTTCTACAAGCTGGTTCAGTCAGGCTCAACTGCATGTGCCTAGGCATGCAACTGTTCATCCTTGTGTAGCATATCTTCAAAGCACCATCAATAACTTGGCCAGCAGCCTACTGAGCCAGAGTCAAGAGGAGGGAATACATGGAGCCACTTTCTCAGAGTTTCTCATCCAAACATATATCTTCAGTTATCTCAATTCTCCTGTTAAACAAACCAGAACCCTCAAGCTACACTCACACAGCTGGGAGAACACAATCAAGGATCTCACAACATGTCTCCAACCAAAACAATCCATGTCATTGAATGCAAGAGAACAACTGGGTAACTTCCTGGGTGTCAGCTCTCACTGTGATGTGACCCTAAGCATCACACAACATACAAGAACATTGAGGAGCTAGGACAGACTGTGCGTAGGGACATATTGTGATGAATGTGTTCCAAATTGCTCAAGTCTAAAGTTCTTCTCTATCAGGAGTGACTTTGGTCTAAGGAAAACAAAGGAGTTCAGTTTGCCAGTCATGGGTGTGACATGTTCACACTGGCCTTTGTTGCAAGGAAGACAGGGTATCAGATGAAGCTTTTCTGTAGCTGTCAGGTCCAACTCCAGTAACAAAAGCTAGAGCAATTCAACCTCGTTCAACATCCTGGAAGTGATGAAAATGCAGACTGTCATCTGAGAAGTGCTGGTTACACACAAGCCAACTTAGAGATGGTATTTTTAGCATGTTTAACCAGCTTCGTCATTTCAAATATAGCTCTGGCCCAGTCCATTGGTGCCCTTGTCTGGGCTACTGGAAAATCAGGAGACATGGAGGTCTTCAGGGGCAGCACACCTCATTGCTCTTAAAGCCCTACATATTCTCAAAGCAAGGTTCAAACCAGGACACTAGAAGCTACATGAGAACCTATGACACACAGTCCCTCAGAATCAGTTTGTTTGGTTTTATGGGGACTTCTCTCCCACAAAATTATCATCAGATCCCTTCAATTATTTTACACCTTGGGTGAATCACCTATGATCATGCAGTTTCCTCATTTTGTCACTCGCACAATTGTCATGTATTGCACAGGGAGAATTCTGGGCTTCATAAACACTCCTGGCATGGAACAGAAAACAGCCAAACTAAGGAAAAAGTGGCTAAGAAAAATATAGCTGAAGTTTATGTTAAAATGCATGCTAAAATTAAACCAATTTTTAGAACACCAATATGTATTTTACACTGATTCTGTTGCCACAGTTTCCCTGCTTTTTCAGTCTTTTTCTTAAAACACCAGAGAAAATACATAGTGGGTAAAAGGGAGCACAGACAGGAAAAAGGAGCAATCTGACTGCAAACATAAGTGTACAAATAGCTTGCTTCTTCACTGTTTTTCCTTGTTGAAGAAAAAAAAAGAAGTGTCTATAGGCATTAGTGTTTGAAAACAAGCAATCTCCCCTCCATAACACAAACTGCCCAAACTGATGAAGCAACATGTAAACAATAAAACATCAATGCCACTGTAGCTTTTCAGGGAAGAAACTGCAATGAAGTATCATTGTCCTCTATCAACATATCCCACAGTAGATAGTTTTTTCTTGTCAACATTGCAATAAATCACTCACTAGTCAGATTTCATCTGACTTTGCACTGTCACACTGAAGGTAGAAATCTCCACTGAATTGAACAAGGAGGATTGAAGGGGTTTTTT
Source organism: Turnix velox (assembly GCA_013400935.1). Lineage (NCBI taxonomy): Eukaryota > Metazoa > Chordata > Aves > Charadriiformes > Turnicidae > Turnix > Turnix velox. The sequence continues at coordinate 670,313 of VZTY01016144.1, read as the reverse complement.
CCACACCAAAACCAGTCATTCTGTATTATTAATTACCTGTTAGTATATAATACAGCTTCTCTCCATACTACTTCAGCTCCAGTGACAGCAAGTGCTATCAGTTTACATAAATATACCTACATCTCCAGCTTCAATAGCTCACAACAGTTGAAAGCCCTGTCCAACCTGGCCTTAAACACCTCCAGGAATGGGGCATCCATAATTTCCCTGGGCAACCTGTTCCAGTGTCTCACCACCCCCACAGCAAAGAATTTCTTCCATATATCTAGTCTAAATCTGCTCTCTTTCAGTTGGAACTGTTGCCCTCAGCTACAATCCCTGATGAAGAGTCCCTCCCCATGTGCTAAGTTGCACCTCAAGTGTGTGAGGACAGCAAGAGCTTAAGTACCAAGACAAAAATGAGCTTTCTCCACTTTACTTGCAAGCATGAGAGCCAGCAGAAGGCTCCAATTTTTGTTGATGTTGCCTGTATTGATCACAGCAGAAGTCACTGAAAAACACCAAGGGAAGCACTGAACAACTCATTGGCTTTCCAGGACAAATAGCCCAATGCTGCTATTGGCTTTGATCTTTTATTTGGCTCAGTCAGTCACTGATAAAAGAAATGGTGTTCACCAAAACAACATATTTTATTTTCAGCCTATCAAGAAAGAATACTCCAAGTAAGGTTCACACACTTCAACATAATTTCCAAGGAATATAACCAAATGTGACAATCTCCAGGATGGTCTGTATTTCACAACCAGAAGTAAAATTGCAAATCAAACTATAAGACCCAAATCTCACACTGAGTGTATGCAGTTTGGAAACATCTGGTTTTGCAAAGAAAGAGAGCTCTGTTTTATTACCTGGGCTCAGTTCAATAGAAAGCACAACTGTCAGGTAAATTAAAGATCAGAATTATTTAGCAAGCAAACTTGTTACTAACAGAGTGCAAATGTGACAAGCTAGAGTTGCTACCCATTGACTGGCACATCTGGCTCTGCAGACACACCCTGCACCCAAAATGCCTGATGATGTCTCCCAAATACAGAAACAAACAGGGCAACGCAATCTCAAACTACAGAAATGAGTCATTGATCAAGATAGCAATCAAACCTGTAAAGCGTGAAGGTGTAATCCAGAGTACTGCAAAACTGTAGGACTCCTCAGATCCAAAGGAAAAAGAAAGTTAATTTTCTTTGTGAGTTGGTTTTCACCTTGAAAGCTAATTGCTGGAAAAGGTCACATTGTTTAATAACATAAATTAGAGAAAGCAGTAAATGCAGATAGTGTTTGACATGAGGTATTAATTACCTTTTTGACAGAGAATCTGTTTGTGTCATAATGTATCACTCCTCATATTAAGCTGCAGCTTGGGATTCACTTACGATAGGTGCTACGAGTGTGTGGATAAGTCACTTTTACTTTACATTCCTGGAACACTGTGTGCACCCATATATTTCTAAAGACAGCTTGCTTTGTGGCACATAAGCATCAATTCTCTTGGGGCTTTAAGTGACTAGTTAAAAAGAAATGGTTTGCTGGTTTGATATAAAATTCAAGCATTTCACGCACAACTCCTAAGCTGCCTTCAAGGATGAAGGATGTGTGCACTCCATCAATGTCATCTTCTTACCAATTGTGTTTTGTTCCTACAAAATACTGCTTTAGCAGTTTACTTAAGGTAACAGACTCTTGCTTTTATTACCAGGGTAGCCAGATCTGCCTCTTTTTGCCCTTGGTTTGCCCTAGATTTGCCCTCATCCTTGACTCATTAACATATCTGAATCACAGCAAGTGGAAGCAAAAGAAAAGGTGAGATAAAACTGAACCTGAGAGATTGAAGTAACAGGTACCTCGTAGTACTCAGGATATTCAAAGGAAAGTTAAACACAAAATGAGATTTAGACCATCTAAGAGGTTCTTGTATTTACAATTTAGAATTCCCAGAATTCTTAAACATTTCTGAAATTATAAGAAACAGTGAGCAAGATCACAACTTGGAGAACGACCTGAGCAAAACACTGGCATTCACTTTTTCAAAGACTAAAGTTTCACTTCTACATGATTTAAAACACAATGCAGAATATAAACACTCATAGGGACACTGGCCTAACACTGCTAGATGACAAACTTCACTTGAAGAAGAGGAGCAAATGCTTTACCAAACACAGCATTAGGGTCTGTCCGTTATGGAAATTCTGTTTCTTAAGACAAAAACTAAACTAACTATTCCAAATGGATGTTTACAGGAAGCCTTGCCAGTAAAAACAGAACTTTCATGAACAGAGGACAACCACTAAAACAGAAATATGTCCATCTCTGTCTCATTGGGCAGCCTGAGCCTGTACTGGAAATTAAGGAGGATGATCTCCTGCACTCTGATAAACTTGCCAGGGCAGCAACACATCCTATTATGGACACTTCACCATGGCACCACTTTCAGATATTTACTCTAATATCACATTATGGCTCACCATTGCCTTATTTGAGAAGTAAGCATCAGCATTGCTTCAGCCTGAAATCCATGTTGAATTTGACCTAGGTTAATTGTTATTGCTGGCAAACTGCTGGCTGTGTGGTAAAAGCCAGCTGACATCATGACAAGAGCTCCTTACATGAATTGGTGGAATGTGAGATATATACAAGCCAAGGACTGAAGGCAGAGAGACCTCTGCTTTTCCCACTGGAAGTCATCCCTGCAGAACATAGCTTAATTGTGCCAGGGGAGGCCTGTACTACCCTGCCAGCAGAGGACTCCTGGGTCACCAACATCCACCACAGCCCCCAAGCATATGCTTCCCCTCAAGATGTTTTTAAAGTGCTTTTAACTGCCAAGTATTCTTTACTGAATCTATTTCTCAGTGATGATTTAAAATAACTGTTTATTTTTAAATCATATTTGACATTTTGTTAGGTACCCTGGAAAATGAACCCATTCCTACATATGCAGAAATTAGGAATTAATGAGGGCTGGTAATTATCTTGATGGAAAAAATCAAATGACTTAGTAACACATATACAGAGTTTTACTGGAAAAAAAAAAAAAGCCTGCTCTAGTAGCTAAAAAACAAACGAAATTGCTTCTTATTGATTTTAATTTAGTTTGAGACACTAGCTGTCTCTCCAACAAAGCCAGAAATGGAAACAACTATAAATGAGTACAAGATGTGATAAGATAGACAGATTCTTAAGTAATCTAGTATAGAGATGACCTCCAGTTTAGACAGTAGTTAAAAATATGATATCATACGTATGGATCAATAAGTTTACATTTGTCTCAGCTCCAAAAACTGGATAACTAGATGTCTTTTTTTTTTGTAGTTACTCTAAAATGTTGTCCAATTAAGCTATACTGGTGGGTTGGGGCTTTTTTTCCCCTCCTTGCAGATCCTCCAGATTCTAATTTACAAATAAAATCAAGAGAAGCAATTAAATGTTAAGTACTATCAGCATGTTCCCCCAAGTGATGCACATGTGCAACAGAATAGAAGTAGTCCAATCTTGATACAGAAGACCAGGTTACAAATTGAAATACATTTGTATTACCATTACTTGCAGGCTTCACGCTCCAGCAAATAATAACATTGGGCACCAGGCTCCCCTCCCACACAGAACAGAGCTTCTTGGACCACGAGTCTCCCATCAGCAGCTGTAGACAGGCTTCATCCCTCCAGCAGAAGCACAGATACAGAGCAGGGTCAACTAGGGACTTTGGGGAACAAAGTAGAAGCACTTGTGGCACAGAACAATGCTGGAAAGGACTTCTGGTGATGGTTATCTAGTTCATTACTTTAAAGACAAGTTAAAATCTCTGTGGGATTGTGCTCTCTAGGCTGATCATAGTGCCATGGCCTGCCTGCCTACCTCAGGTTCTGTTCTCCTGAAGCACATGAGAAGTATTGGTATTGATCAAGCACAAGTTTTTGCCAGAACTTGATCCAATGGTATGAATGGCATGGTCTCAGTGGCTTTTAGTGAAGACTCACTTTCAGAAGACTGGACTCTCTCTCTAGTTGTAAAGATCTCCACCTTGTCATCTACATTCTCAGATGCCAGCTTCTTCCCAGAGCAATACAAGCTGGGGGAGAAGAAATTGTGCTTTCTCATTTGGTACATGGTAGAAGTTTTCCACAAAAAATTCCATCATGGTAGAAAGCTAAAAGCACCCAAGAGATGCCACACTTGCAGAAACAGGGACACAGTAACAGAGCAGGTAGCTCAATATCCAGTCCCCTCAACATCCAGCAAGACAACAGCTAGGACACTAGAGGAAACACTTCTTGCCAAACCAGCAGCACAAGTTACAGTAACAGAATGAGGAAATGGAGAGGGATAACACACACTCCTAAGAAGTCTATTGCCTTTGTAGGGTTATATCCCAACCATGGTCCCCACTCCAAGCTTCCAGTGAAGCTCAACTGTGAGCCAAATCAGTGAGATCACAGGAGGGTGCTCTGGAGCTTCATGAAGCTTTCAGTTTACAGTGCTGAAATGAAGTCAGACCCCAAGATACCCATTTTAGATAATATAGTACGGGTACCTGTTATGGGATACACAAATTGCTGCTCCCCTAAAAACTGTTGGGCTACAAAAGGAAACAAACAAATCCAGATCAAACAATGCATCTAAGACATTAAGACTGAGTTCCATGGAGAGTTCTCTGTCTTTATATTGCTAAAATTGCCACAATCGCTCTATTCAAGTCATGTTAAAAATGAAAGAGATTCATTCAAAGAGTTGGTTTTAATAAAGCCAAAATCCCTAAGAATTAGTGATCCAGGCCACATCCACTGAACAGCAGCAGAGTGTTTTGTTCACCACTGACTCAAATAATGATCGAGAAGTCATACCAGGCAAACAATCAACATCTATTAACAGTTCTCTTGCTGTGGCAGGAAAAAAATAGGCCACTGAGAATCCTTGGACAAGCAGAAAGTGCAACAGCATCATGCATATACAATATGAATAAAATCAGTGTTCAGTCCTGGTGCGCACCTTTCTAAAAATAAGTTGAAAGAATATCAGGGAAAAAGGCAAAAAAGGAAATGATAGCTACAGAAATTAGCAAAAAACTGAATAAAACCCCATCACAAAAAACTGGTGGAGGTCAGGTCACTGAGTTGATCAGAATATTGCAACATAGTTTCATTGTAGTATGCACATCTTCCTGGTAACAAAATCAAAAGGGCTCCTGAAATATATCAGATAGCTGTTAAAAGTGGCTACGTATTTGCAAATTGGGCTTTGTAGCTACAGGAAAATCAAACAAACACTTTTTCGGTGGTTTATTTGTTTTTTGTAACTATTCAAGGAAAGGAAGTCGAGTGTTTCTTCAAAATGGGCATCAAAAAAGTAACTGTTTTTTAAAAAACTTCACAGCTGTAAAAACTTCACAGGTTCTTTTGCAACAGCCACAGCTTTGGCCAAGAAAATAGGTACAACCCAACAAAACTTCAAAGACTGACAGACATGACAAGGGTCTCTCCAGAAAGGCAGAATTCTATGGGAAGCACAAAGAAGGGGGTTTGCATTTCACCACACAGTAAAAAACCCTCCAAGAAGCATTAAATACTCAAAACTATGCACCTTTGACACAAAGGCAGCCTGTGGAAAAACTGAAGACACCGGGTCATTTTTCAAAAGAATGTCACGACAAGGGTTATGGAGCAAGTCTCACCTGGAGAAAGCTGCCACAAAGAGCAGCATCAATCGTGCTATCGCAATGTGTGGCAGCTGAGGACCTGCCATTGTGCCAAGATAAAGCATTATAAAGCTGCACGTTTTGCACCTCCAGGTTTACCAAGATAGCAGTGAATTAATTCACAGTAAACAAAAGAGAATCACTTTACGATGCATAAACAATGTAGTAAGAGCCAATCTTGGAAGTCATGGGTTCTGAAACTGCTGTCACTGAGCCCATACTTTTAATGCTTACCTAAAGAGCTAAAACTGCACAAAGGTGTTGCTCTGGAACACAAACAGTTATACAGGAGCCACATAATCTGATGCAAAACCCTTGGGCAAAGAAGAAAGGAAAAATAAACAACTAATTTTAGAACCTGAACACTCCATTAGCGAATCTCACCAATTAAAATGTGATGCAACTGCTGTCAACAGGCAAATTTTAGTTGTATTTTAGGCATTGATTTAAATACAAAATACATGAGCTACCACATAAGAATAATAGGTAAACTAGCTGCAAGTAGCACAGAAGCCAACAAGATGATGCATTTGACCGATTCTCTCTGGCTACCTACTAAATGGCTGCAATGTTTAAGAGACTGCCATCCAGCACAAACATTCATTTTTTTTGACTGCAGTAGACCTATACTATAATCTCCATGAGTCTGAAAGCACTTTAGGAATCAAAATGCCAATGAAAGTCTATCAAAAACTGTAATCCCTTGCAATGGAAATATACATCTGTACTTGATTATTTGAAAGATACCAGCTATCTCTGACTCAACTTGGAGTTTCCACCAGTAGGGGAGGAGAGTGGATGGACACAACAGTCTCACACTGACGCCCACTCACTGAAGCTGATGAAAACATAAATCTATTCCCCCTCCAAAGGAAAAGGAAAAACAAAAAAATATCACTGAACTTGCTCTAAATGCTCTTAGCTGTGATTTGAGATGCACATCACTAACTTCATGGCATCCTAAGACACAAAATGAGTTACTTTAAAATCCAATACAGGAAAAGATTTAAGAGGAGAGCATTTCTAAGCACTCCAGTGTACACACTGGTGGATACTGGTCCCCAGTGATGGAAGTTACTACATGGACATTCTTGTTTTAAGGATATTGAATGAGGCCCAAAAAAAAGTTGCTTACTCTTCAGTATCAGCAAGGGTTAGAATTGTTTCTATTTATCCCTGCAGTATCCCTTTCCATTGGCACAAATGATTGTCCCTTCGCACCACATTTATTTAGTGTTCACCACCTGTTACAACGAAGTTTTCTTCCACCCTGGCACAAGTAACACTGCTTTTCAACCAGTCTGACAAAATGGCCAAGGAACTCTAGGTCTAAGATATGAGACTGCTAAAAAACATTAATCCAAATGTGGATGCTTGCATAGGAATAAAGGGCAAGGCACTGCTTCGACTAAAGAAAGGATTACAGCATTTTTAAAATGTCTCTTACAAGCCTCCTGCAAGGACAGAAGATGGAAAGAGTGAAGTGTGGGAAAACTGAACAACTATCTGCTTTGCCTGCAAGGAGTTATCAGATAGCTTTCCTTTACTGTCAGCAGAATGAACTGACTCCCAGCAGTAGAACTTTAACAACATTCTGTCAGGAAGACAGGCATATTCTATTTCGAAAAAGAGAGGACAAAACAGCTGCCACAAGACCAAATAACATCCCACGTTTTGCTCCTAAATACCAATGCAGCTCCTCAGAGCTCAAGGTCTCATTCATTACGTATCTGCAAGCAGAGAAAAGGATTTTTCAAAGCAGCTTTCCTAAGCTAAGCATCCAAGTCTCAAAACACCTAGGTTTTCTTTAGAAAGGCCTCCATGCTATGAATGTAAAGTCCCTTGAAGCAGGGACTGGCACAGGACAAACATATTCAGGCATCACTGCAGCAGTTATGCATAGAAAAATGGTAACATCCACACCAATAGAGATTTTATGTGTCAGCCTCTGTGGTCTTTTATGTGTTGCACTCTGTGGTCAAGTTTTAAGGTCATTATTATTCAAATGACTTGATCATTAAGAATGCTGGTGCTTCAACTCCCAAGCAAACTTAGAGATGCATTTTAAAAAAACCCAAACAAATAAACAAGGCTATGCAGTAACTGATTTTACTATAACTATAGTTCACTTGAAGAATAATTCAACCTGCCATAAGGTGAGCTCATCCAGTGTAATAAAAACGTATCTTACAGTGATTGCACAAACTTCTGTGTTTCCTTGCTGCCCTGTGTCCTCCCCTCCTCCTCCAGTCAGCTGAGGAGTTCACTCACTCTTTCCTTCATGTCCTCACTAATACTGCAAGCAATCAGAGAAAAGGAGACATGATCCAAGACCAGCAATACCCATGGAGTATGGTAGTGTCATCATCACTGCTCTGCTAGCAATATCACCCTCATTCATCAGCTCACTTACTCCGCAGGAAAAGCCTCTGCTTAGGCTATGAATTGTGACAGCTCATGGCATAAACCAGGGATGATCTGTATCCTGGCAGCTGTGCCTCAACACGATGACAGTATGTTGAAAGGTAAGCATCTGAATACACAAGCAAGGTAGCCCAGATTCATCTAAAAGTACACCTGTCCTCACTGAAGTGGGGCAACATCACTTCTGAGAGGTGTTAACAGCATTAAAAAACAAAGAAGCCAGTTTGACTTTCCCTGGGGCAACTAATGTGGATGGATTTCTGTAGCCTGCAACATGGATAACATGATGCAAGATATTGAGTAATGGAAAAACTTACAGCAATCGAGGTTCGCTTTTCTGAGATTTTTTTTTTTCCCCATCTAAAGATCTATTTGTGCACAAATGTAAAAAATAGTTGCTTCCAACAGAAGTTTTCTCTAGTTGGGCATCTCTAGTTGGTCACATCCCAAGTACCAACTTTGGTTCTCAGTAGAGAGCACCGATTTGTATCTTCCTTCTCTGCTTTGTTTCCAACCCCTGCATGTCTCCACATAGATGATAGAGGCCAGTTCTTCCTGGGAGTAACTCTGGCAATCAATAAAAGTAACATTCCTGTCAACCTGGCGCAAGAAAATCTAGGTTCAAAATTTTCACTTGGAAGGAATATTGACAAGAGCTTACCTCATGAAGAAAGAAAGAAAAAAAAAAAAGATACTTAGGCACAGGCCTCAGAAGGGATACATGAGACCATAAATTAACCTGTATCTGCATCCTCTGATAACTCCATATCAAGTGTTCTAAGAACACTTGCCTCTATAGATGAGATTCCACTTCCTAAAATTCTTACAAATTGTTGCTTTGAATTAAAATTTCAGTAAGGCATGTAAATATAAGTAATTACAATTTCATCAACACACAGGAGCAACTCTGATCTTTAAAAATGGAAGCACAGCAACATTGGCAAACAGAAATTAGTCTCATTTTTTTCAGCATTTCTCAGATTAAAGTTATATATTAGCTAAAGCACAGTGTTATTACTACACCCTTAGGCTTCAGAGCACATTGTGCCACATGTTCATTTGGCTGCTAAAAAGCAGTAACCAAGTGATTAGCACTTTTTCCAAGGACAGCTGAGATTAATAGTTTGAAGTAATTTATTTAATTTAACCATGAAACTTGAACATTGAAACTAGAGTAAACGTTAATAACATCTTATTTCAGAAAACCCCAAGTATGTTAGTCCTTGAGCACTGATTGTAAGATGGATGGAGTCCTTGCTGTTATCGGTCTTTCCTGTAATTGGAAATAAACCCCAACTATTAAACTTGCACAAGTTGATAACTCTACAGCTTTAACAGAGTGGATGTACATAACTTGAGGCAACACTTGGGCCTGCAAAGACTCAGTAACTGGGAGTGAAACCACCACCCCAACAAAACCAATAGAAGTTCCTTGGTTCAGCAGAGATTCCCAGCACAGAGGGACAGGTGATCAACATGACATCTGTGCTATGCTCACACAAGTTCCTCACTGCTCTGATCAAGACATCCATTTTCTGAACAGGATCAAAACCCCTTTCGTCACCATTTCCTAAACAAAAAGGATTCCCATTACTGCTCTCTCATCCCCTAGTCCAGACAGACAAGCAAAAATCCTCTTCAATCTTCTGAGCAGAGCAATGTCCTCAGCATGAGTACAGGTTCTGTACACATTTGCAAACACCCCAATACAACTGAGGGAATTCCAGTTACTCTCAAACTGCATTCCTTTCTCTCTTAAATACACCAAAATTCCTTCCTTCTGTAATGCCTCTTCCTCCCTCCCCAACTTGGAAAGCCTCTTACTCTGGCTGCTAGTGCAGACAGCTGCTGTGATTACTTGGAGACATTGGAAAGCTGTGTCCAGGCTCTGGTAACCTCGAATCAGCTGCTGTAAACCTGCTAACAGAGAGCAAAGCTCTCCCTTGAGTTTCCCTCCCCAGATGCACACCAGCAAACTCAGCTCTTGCAGCCTGGGAAGGCTCATTTGACATTCTTTATCTGCAAGGATTCCATTAGCAACTTCCCGCAACATAAAGCATATTTTTAAAAGGGAGTGAAAATAAGGGATAATTAAAATGTAAGAAGTGTCATCTTCATAAAAGCCACAGGACTAAATAAAGTCTTGGAGGGCCCCCTCCTGTACATTCCGTATTTCTCTACGTGCACAACGCACCTTTCTCTGTAAAATCTTTGCTAAACAAAGCCAGTCTTCTCTCTGCCTTTAAAAATACCTGAGGTAGCATTTCATTAGTTCATAGCAAAAAACCTCCTATTGGATTTTTAATTCAAGCAGAGGGCAGTTACAGGCAAAATTCACTTTCAGATCAGAACTATGAAGACTCAAAACCCAAAGCCCATTTACAGGCAGTTACCCACTCAGCAACAATTTGATCCAATACCAAAGAGCTAACCTAGACTCAAGAAAATTATTTATTTATGCATCTAGCCTAAGAGAATGCTATCATCACTCCTTAGAAAACAGGATTGTTAACCAACAGTAAAGAACTACACACATGTGTACTTTTTCTTTTACAGGAAAAAAAAAAGAAAAAATATCCCCTCTTGGCTGAAAAACTCTGTAGTAAAGCTACTGCAGCAACATTTAATATTTCTGTCTCCCTGATTTTTTGGTGCTGTGAATTTAGATTAATGAGCAAACAGACCCCATGGAAACAACCTCTCTTACCTTGTCTTCGTTTGATTTATTAAGCAATGCAATTACCAGCGACAAACCCACAGAGAAATGCACTGAACTTAACACTTGAAAATCTTAGCCACATATTTTTTCGTGCAAGAATGACTCCTTCCTCTTATTGTAACCAAAGGAACAGCAACAAAAATACCTACTTAAACACTGAAAACCTATTGCAATCCTCCTAACAAAGGAATAAGGCAAAGACTTATTTTCTACATGGTTCATTTATTGCTGCTGAACAAAAGGGAAAAAATAGCCTTTATGTTTCTTCACAAAGTGAAGTGATTTTCAGGGGAGAAAATAAATAGTGACCTCTCTTTCACTCGAAGAGAGTTAGATGTGAAGTGGAGGGGGGAAAAAAGACACAAATCTACACAAAATAAAAATAAAACCTTAATTCTCCAATGCTCCCCAGACAATGCTACAAAAAGGTAGTGAAAACATAGGTGGTAGATACTAAACAGTTAATATCTGGCCGGGATTCCCCGCCAACACAAATTCCAATGATTTGCCATTGGATGTTGTCAGCACCAATGTCCTGTTATAGTCCACTGAGATCCTCCCTGCAGCTTTCCTGCCTCGGGCATCTCTGATGTACTGGATCAGAGTCTGGAGTGTCCCCGTTTATCACAATGTTTCACTTACACCCCCTCACACACCAGGTATTACTGCTTTTCAGGAGAAGGCATAAAAGAAGCCAGTCACTGAGGTCTAACATGGTAGCTCTGCACAACAACTAAATGTATGAGAGTCCTCCGGAAAAATAGTTTGCTTTCCAAACAAGCCCTCAGCAAGGAGCAGCCCTGAAACATTCCTAAGTATCAAGCAGCCACTTTAGGGCATCAAGACTTCACCTGCACATAGACCCACTGCTCCCTGCTTGCATTCATCTTGATATCCAAACCATAATGCAAATATGAGCTGGTTCAAACCTCGCCAACCTAAATCAGCAAGTCCTACAGTACTGTCACATTAAACCTACATCATAGCTTGTTTTCCTGAAGCGTTCCTGGAGCCTGCCTTCTAGATGTAATTACTGTACAATATATATCAGAAGCAGAGAGAAAGGCTTCACTCCGAGGGCTGAAATTGAGAAGAAATCAATACAAAGAAGATAAATGTTTCTTCAAGAGCTGCAGAGGTATTAACCCTCTCACCAACTTAATTTCTTTCTTTTGCTTCAAATAATTTTATCATGTGAAAAGCTGCTGGGAGGACTGGGATGTGATGGGTCTGCCCATCGCTGTGTTTGGGTTTCGACGAAAAAAAAAATAGTATTTTTGGAAAGGTAAAAAAGAAAAAAAAAAAGGAAAAGGAAACAGAAGTTCTATAAAGCTTCTAGAATTTAATTCTTTCTCTTCACACTCTCACACCTGGACAGAGCCGACAGCCCGGGCTTCTTCAGGGGCCCCCTGAATGAACAGGAGGAGCCACAGGGCGAGGATGTCACTAGCGGGACTCGCATCCCACCCACTCCGCGCAGGTCACAGCCCACCGCGGACCACCCGCGCCCCATCGCCACCAGGAGCAAGGAAGAAGCACGGGAGCAAGT
>VZTY01016144.1:621935-656212 GCA_013400935.1 Turnix velox | reverse complement strand
CCCGGCCCGGTTCATTTCGTCCTCAATCCTCTCTCTGCTGTCTATTGTTAGACGTCCCCCACAAAACCATACAGCTGTTTTGTTGTTTAGTGGCACGAAGCCAGAAATTCTGAACAAAATTCTACTTTTTACTTGTTCCCCTCTCACTACCATACATCATTTTTGGGTATTGGCAGAGGTGTCCCAAAAATCACACAGCTTTTGTTCCCCCTGTACTGGGCTATACCAGAGACCTCCTCTACCCCCTCCAAAACTGCGCTGTTCATTCTCCCCTCTCTGGTAATATTCCTCACTCTGAGTATTGCCTGAGGTGCCCCAAAACTGCTGTCCTTTTCCCCCTTGTGTCTCCAGAGAGCCCCCTCCCAATAAGATAGGTTTTGCAGAGTCAGGTAAAGGCTATCCCACGGCACTCTGCGTCCAAATCTTCATCCACACACCCCTGCTCCTCCCACCCCACCATCTCCCCCCACCTCCCGGCAGCATTTTCTGAGTGATTGATAACTTTGCACAGGAAACAGAAACAGAAAATGGTGTGAATTCAGGATGGAGCGATGGTTGCTTGCACTTGGCATTTCCTGGTGGTTCAGTGGTCTGCTCAAGCTTAAATTTCATTCAGGAGTAGGTTTTGTCTGTTTCTTTGGTAATTATTTCCATTACAGGGATCCTGTTTCAGAAGGGAAAGGGTTTGGCAGGGGTTTATCAGTGCGTGCTGTGCTCAGCTTTGGCTCTGTCATTTGCTGTCACCATCTCCTCCTCGCTTACCTGCAAACCTTCCACGTCTATGGAGTTTCCAGAGGAGAGGAGATGGGAGGCAGGAGGAAGAACAGAGCAGGGAAATTCAGAAGTCATTACTCATTCGGTGGAATGGCAGTGATTTTCTCTTCCCTTGTCTGAACTTAGGGATGGCTAGAGCAGAGCCCTCGGGGCTTGGGGACTTACCACTGCTGTGTGATGACTCTTCTGGAAGAGGCTGGGGCTTTGTGTCCATCCAGGTTTACCCCACGCACCACAGGGAGCCAAACCACTGGATTATGCTGCAGCCAAAGGGGCCCTAATTAGAAGGCACTGCATTTCCATAGGCTTTCCTTTGATTTTCTCTCCACATCCCAGGTTGTGCCTGCCAAAAATTACAGTTGGAAGTTAAAAGTGCAATCCTCACTAGATCAAAGTGTTTATCCCAATGGGGATTTTACCAGTGAAAGGATTTAAGGACCTGATTAAATGTTCTCTGGCTTTGAGGGCATCACCCTTCGGGGAGTGCAAAGAGTGGAGAAGGCTCTTGCATAAGGATTTATCTAAAACAGAGCAAAAAATTTATAGATCCTAAAGAAAGTTATTCTTCAACTTATTGCTCATTAAATCATTTCCCCGTACAGGTAGATTTGGAAGGTTGGTTTCAACCCTCATAAAAAGAATGATAAAATTTTAAGAGTAAAATCTCCTTGAATTTTTTTCTCCTATTAAAAAAATCCAAAACCAAAAGTCAAATCCCTTCCTGCCTTGACCTTTTGGATTCTGCATTGACATCTGTGCTCAGTTACCTTTTGGACTGTTCCATAAAAACCTCCAAAATATTCCCCTTTCGACAACTGATTCCTAGTTTTACTCATCTAATGCAACAGAGATGTGGGCAGGTTCTCCCCACCTATGGAGACTTAACCTCTTCAAATGATTGCTCCCTAGTATTGTCTGTGGCAATCTTAAAGCGAGCTTCAACAGGTCTTCTTACACTAGAGAAGTTATTAAACATTACTGCCCTCTCACAAAAGAAGACTAAAAGTAATGGGTCTTTTTTCAAAGAGTAGTTTGCATCAGTGTTTTTCACACTGATTCAAAATCCTTTGCAAAAGCTATTACACCGCTTAAAATACATTTTCATCTTAGTTTAGGGTTTCCTATGCAGATATGTGGAAAATCTGAAATGGCCCCATATTTTCATAGAATAGTTTGGGTTGGAAGGGACATTAAAGATCATCTAGTTCCACCTCCCCTGCCATAGGCAGGAACTAGATCAGGTTGCTCAGTGCCTTGTCCAGCCTGGCTTTAAACACCTCCAGAGAAATGGCAAAATTATACATTTTCCACCCTTGAAGCAAACATGCAGGTAAGATGCAGAACACTGTCTCCAGAGGAGTACTGATGACTTCAGACCACTAGAAGCTGCTAAGGAAGATTTTAGAATCAAAGCCCAGAAGTCTTCAGGCTGGATATTCACAGTTGTCCCCTCAGGTCTGAACTTCTAAAAACAAACTTGTGAAGAAGCAATGTTGGCATGGACAGTGTGGTTCAGCATGTTGTGGTGCAACGTGTACAATGACCCACTTTCCCTGGAGTGGCAGATCAATCACTGCATCGTCACACGTCGGTTTAGGAGCCGAAGTGACGGAAGCAGCCTTGTCTCACATTAGCAATTTGGGTGGGCAGAGAAAGGGGAAGATGTATGATGGAGATCCAGAGAACAGAATTAAACCCAGTTAAATGGGAATCCATTTCCTGCAGTATCTCTTTGCCTGCGGCGTGCTGTCTATCAACAATACACAGGTACAAATTGGCCTGGAGATGTATCTTTAACTCTCCAAACAGAGAAAACTGCATTAGCAGCATGTTGTTCTGCCGGACTGGTGCCATGTGATGGGGAGTGTGTACATTAGATAGGACAGACGGTTCTCTCCTAGTGACTGAAGTACTGTGGGGCGATTAAAATAACTGCTACTGTATGAAGAGATTGTAAAGGAATATTACAATACAGCACAGTTAAACCAGAGTGATGGGTGTTCTGCAAATCTTGCAGTATTTATCATTAAACATAGTCTGGGCTGTCAAGGTGAGAGGAATAGGATCAGCATCTCTGGTTTGCATGGAACAGGGAATAAAAGATAACTTTTCTCTTTTTCTTTTTTTCCTCCTGTTTGAACAGGTAATATTTTTGTGCTGCCTTCATCAACATATGGGCATCACTCCTGGGAAAGAAATGAAGGTCTGCTAATTTATTCGATCAGACATGAGAAATAATAGAAAACTGAAATGAAGACTCGCATTTATCATTTGTTTGAATTAGTGGAAAGCTGAAGAAAGCAGAAAAATACCGCAAGAAGTTCAAAGATGAGAGGGTTTATCGAATTAGAAAAATATTAATAGCATTAATCATTTCCCAAACAGGCTTCTTAACATCTATAATGACTATATAAAAGATTGGGGAAATAAAAATCAAAGGAAAAAATTGGATATAGAATGTTCCACTTTTTTTGTGTTTGGAAAGAAAAGGATGAGTTCTCACTGATTTACACCCAGCCAGCATCGCTGCAATGTTTAACCTGTGGAGGAAAAAACCAGATGAGGATCTAGCCCTGAAAGGATAAATCAACATGAAGTACCAGAGAAAAAGCTACAGTTCAGATTATAAGTAATGTGAGGTAGAAACTTGCAGGTTAATTCAGCAGCCCTAATTCCTGTCTAGCTTTGCATAGAAAGGAAAAAAAAGAATGCTGAACTTGGAGTTTCATAAATTATATTATTGCAGAGTTACTTTCTCATAGCCTCAGGACAGACGCATTCTTCTCAGAGTACACTGAGAGGCTCTGAAAGTCTTAACATGGCAGCTGAGAACCTGCTGAGAAACCGAGGTGGAGGGCAAGCAAAGTAGCTGTGAGTTAAAAAAAAAAAATCCCTGTGACCAGTTCTCCGGTGTCTTTTTNAAAAAAAAAAAAAAAAGACGACTATTTTTCAATACAACCATAGCAATGGGCTGTGTTGTTTGCTTTGTGAAGACATAGATTAACCCAGAGAGGCAGGTAAAGTACAACATATGAAAAATGTTGATGAGTGATACAAACTCAAGGTAAAGACATAGGCTGTAGGTCAGAGATTACAGCAAGTATTATAAAGCTGCACATCTGAAGCAATACCAGTGTTATATATTTGAGGGTATCTGAGCTCTGATTTAAGTGATGCTTCAAGATGTCCTGGCTGGGCACTGTCCCCACAGGGTTTTACGGAATGTTCTTTTGGAAGACCCATACATTCATCTTCCTGTGGTCTCTAAAAGGAACCTCTACCTTAGGGTACCCTTAGGCTAAATCATTCAGAACAGACACTTGGTCACATGCTGATACTCCTACTAGAAAGCTTCAGCTTAATCTGGAAGTCATGCAGCTCTTTTCTCTCTAGAAATGGCCTCAAAATTACTATGTTCTGTCAAAGTGTGTGGAGAGCCAGACTGATCAGCAATAAGTTTCTCTCTTTGAAAAGCAACAGTAGTTCAGAGTCTTGTGGTATGACCTTGCTAGGGCTGTAAGTGTGTGTTTAATTCACAAATCCTCTCCTGTTAAAAGAAAAGAAAAAGAAAATCTATTATCAGTGTAGCAGTGAGCAGAGCAAGCATGCTAATGACTGCAGCTGAGGGATGATCATGGAAGACCCATCTTATTGTCCTGCTTGTTTATTATCATGTAAGTAGCTCACCAGGAGCACACTGTCTTTGCAGAATTTAAGGTGGAAACTAACAAGAACTAACTTATGAATAATAATAATGATAATAATAATAATCAACTTGGTTGGAAAGAACTTTTCAGATCAAGTCCAACCATCAACGTAATTCTGCCAAGCTTTTCAGCTGTATAGGGACTTGAATCCCTGACCCTCAGGTTAGGAGTCTGATGCTCTCTCAACTGAACTTTCATTGTTTCATTATGTTTCAATAATATTTGAGTTCAATGAAAGTCTTGGGAGCATCAGTTGCATAAAAGCAAAAATCCTTTTTGAGTGGAAAGGCTCTACTTGGCCTCAATGTTTTTAAAGCTATCGTGCAGCTTGCTAGGGAGATAACTGCTACTGTCAGGTTTTTCCTACATAGAAAAGTTGACTCAAGGACAGGCAGGGTTTGTCAGCAGCACAAACTCTGTCTGAATGCAATGTGCTGTAAAGGAACAGCATGGGTTGCAGTGTTCTGGACCTAGGCATATTATAGACATAGCCAATGTAAGCAATCTTCTTGTTTCTAATAACATTAATTTGCAGACCCTATGTCTTCCAGAGGAGTCCAGAAAGCCAGGATATTTTGTCTTTCAAAGGCCTCACGCATTACAATCAAAACATCAGACTCCACCTTTCCCCTATGAGTGAATCAGTGAGAACAAATAGATCTATTGAAGGTGGAATTTCTGCTGTTCCTTTCCCCCACTTCCATTTCACTGCTACCTTCTGTCAAAGGAGTTTGTGCAACATGCTCCCGCCTTCCTGCCTGGATGTCAAAAAGATGTGTCAGAACTGACTTGTGAAGGGTAAAGTCACAGGCGTGCAATGGTCTCAAGGGGCAGAGGCAATAATGGCTCAGTAACAAGACATGACCTTCTAATATAAACCCATTGCAAATGGTGCCCAAAGCCAGGCCTCTGAAATTGCTCCACAATGAAGACCAATCAAACCAACTGAAAAAAATATTTCTCTAGCCAGTCCCAGGAGGGCACTTTAAGGCAAAACCCCCCTCTTCTATAAATATTAGAACCAGTCCCCAAGTCTGCTTAACAAGAGAAGACAAAGAGAAATACTTGGCCAACACATATTCTTTTGGAGAAACATTCTTTTTGAGTGCAGGTGTAAGATAATGTGCCAACTTGTCGGTTCTGGCCATCTTTTAAAGTTGGTAATATCTTACAACAGCTTGTATACAGGTGAATAATTACATTCCTGAAATGAATGTGGCCCCTGGTGGGTATGTGAAGGGGGAGGCTTTGACAGAACAAGGATGTAACAGCAACAAGTAACTCTTACTTTATTTTGAGGCCTATGTGTGGTAATAGAAAAATGCAGGTTGCAGACTGCAGCATAGTTCTGTCTTTGACATTCCTCTCTAGTTTCACAGATCTATGTTTGTTGGCTTTTTTTTTCTTACACCATTATCAGTTACTCGGATATGGGCTTATGTGAAGCACTCTGGGTTTGAGTGTGGACAGGCAGTACATTAGCTAATACAATTCCATTAAAAAAGGATTCCATAACCAGTGCCCCAATTAAATGAAGAAGTGTCAATATTAATAAACCTTCCAAAGAAAGGGACAAAATCAGATACCCACTGTGACCCCACAGCCCTGAGTGCTAGTCCGATCAATACATACCCATAAGCACTGATGGAAATAGCTGAACAACAAAAACACATCTAGGCCAGTGGGGTTTGTCAATACAGCACAACCATAAAGTATCCTTTGTTTTCTCCAGTTCAGCTTTCCATTTTCTTCCTTTCCAGCCAAAGATCAGTGTCATGAGCATGAGCTACCTGTCTGTAGCCTGTCTTGCTGGAGTTCATCCTTGTCTCCTCTTGATGTCTGGTCTAAAAAAGGTTTGTTGGAAGTGTAAAGATGCTGTCCAGAAAGTTGAATAAGCACTAATCCATACCCCTGCCAGCTTAAATCCCAAAGGCAACTGAAATGATTTTCATTCATTGTTTCAATTGTCATCATATATAGATCCACTGTAGCTGGGCACAGCTCCATTGACGTAAATGACTGGGCATTCACTTTCTTGGATCTACACCTACTTGGATCCAAGTCAAAGTTTTGCCAGTATGAGGAGGGATGTGACCAAATACCACCAAAAAAATGCAGTTGTTACTCTCTGCAATGTTTTGCTACTTTGGAAGTGTTGCAAGGCTGTGCCCTTATCTTTTCTACCCAGATTTCATGTTCATGATGCATATCTTTGTGCCATCAAGGTCTAGTGGTTACAATGCACTCTGCTCATGGCTGTGGTATAGGAGGGTTTAAAATGTTTCACAATTTCAGCATCTGTTTTATGTTGATTTCAGGAGGAGAATGGGAGAAGAGGATGCCAAGTTCCAGAGAACAATAAATACTTGGGGCCAAATTCTCCCTTTGTCTGTGTTGGTGTAAATCTACTGTCTCTTCACTCAGCTGATAGGTAGATTTGAGCCAGTATAATATAGGACAGAGTCAAGTCCTTTAATTTGGAAGTGCACTATTGCTTCCCCTGGCCCATGCCCAAGAAAATATATTTTAAAAGTACAATAGAACGTAGAAGAAATTTTAATTAAGTTTTTTTTTTTTTTTAATGAGGGTATTGGGTAAAAGCATTCTGTTCTGGGCTGGAAAAGAGGCTTTCAGAACTAAGCCAAAAAGAGGAATGTTTATCATAAATGCCTTAAAAAGGACTACAATTAAAATGTGCTTAGAACCTTGAACTGTTCTGTTAATCAACAGGAACTTATAGCTCCAGGTTTTAAAATAATTAATGGTACCCAAATAGATTTTAGCATCTGTTAAAGGAATTATCTTAAGACACATTGTTGGGGAAAAAGGAAACAGAGAATAAAGTTGTGAGACTAATTCACAGTAAAGAAATATGGGGCCTCATAATTCTTCCCAAAGCATCACACTAAGTAAATATATTGCGCTTCTTTTTCTAGGGGAGAAACACAACAGAAAAACATTATTCTCCAGCGGTCAACATTAATTGCAAACCGATGGCTACTTCCGAACATGGGAATCTTTACGGGGCCACATTTAATTATGTTAACTGCCGGTAGGACACGGTGGCGAGAGAAGCTGCTCTCAGCTGCACCGGCCACAGCGTTCGTACCACACGGGGGAGTCTCTCCGCACGCACGGGAAAGAACACGTCTCATAAATCACTCGCTTTGAAACCTGATTTCTCTGTTCTGCAGCTTTGTCAGTTTGTCGGGGAGATAACACAAGATCTGCAACACTTGACAGGGCAAAAAAACAAAGCCTGAACGATGATGTTGCTATAAATGAATTGCTTATAAGTAAGGTGAGAAGGATTTTTGTTGGTGCGGAAATCTGTGTCAAGAGCGATTCTCTTTATTAGACACTTTTTAAGACACCAACTTGCCTGGTATTTCCATTTAGAACTCTAACTGAAGTTCGAGAAATTTCAGCCATCGCTTAATAAAACACTACAAATTTTATTTGACCATTTTGGAAAATAGAGAGTGTGGCAGTTTCATCTCATGGCATTGAAGTGCATTATCTCAGCAGAGTGAAAAAGGATCAGCAATGCTGGCACAGGCTTCAGTCATTTCAATGTCACATTTTTCATCCCAATACACAGCACAGCCTTCCACCATGCAGTCACAGGAATAATGGGCATAGACCATAGTGTGGGCAGTCTCTGAGTACACCTGTGCTGGGATTTAATGAGCCTTGTATCTTGACAGGATGCACTTTTGATGAAGTGCAGGCCTTGAGCAGTGGACATACAGCCTGGAAATCATGTAACATGTCTTGTGGGGTGAACCACCCTCATTCCCCAATTCCATCTCAGAGGATACAGCAGTGATGAGGCTCCTTGAACAGTGTACAAAGGCAGGTGCTGACAGAGATCTCTCAAGGTGGCACAGGTTTTGTTGCATCAGACCATCCTAACGAGCTTTCTCTTGGATTTTTGTACATCATTTGTATGACCTTACCATGCCACTCAGGAGACATACTTTGCCAGCTTTGTTACCTGCTGCTAATACAGACCACTGCTAGCACAATATACTATTATCCACCAAATCAAGGTGTACTGACAAACACTGTTTAGTGAGGACTGGCTACCAATCTGAGAAAGCCAGGGTCACTGCTGAACAATACCAAAAGAGGTCTCACTAGTTTCTTCTCCTCCTTCCATTGAATGAGCTGTTAATAGACAAGCTGTTATAGAGAAAAAGAACTAAATAGTTTACAAGCTTACATTTGAAGGCCTGTGAATTGCATTAGCTGAGCCAGCTGTGTGAGAGCCAAGGCAATCTCCCCATGACTGTAGAAAATGTGGCATTGAGGCATATGGAGGCAAAGGAAGAATGACAGTGACCAGGTTTACAATATGCAAAGCTGGAATAATTACTGCTTCCTGGGGCATAGGAATTTTAGCTGAACTGTGATGTGGAATAAGCATCTCCTTTAAATGCACAAGTGTGTATGCGTGTGCAGATTTTAACACTTTCTCTCTTTTATGTAAATATTAATTTACAGCCTTAACAGAAACTCTTTGAAGTTGGCTTTTAATTTCTCCCCTCTGGATCTTTCTACCTCCTACCCCTCCTTCTGCACAGGCCACTCTCAATATGAGCAATGACCACAGTTCTTTTTTATTACTTGCTGTTTTCTTTGGGCCCAGCAGTTATGAATTGGAATGTGAACCACTTCCAATTCAATTACTCGGGCAATTATTTGGGATCAGTGGAACTGGAATGTGCAGCTGAGAAATTTTTGGGACCTTTCAGTTACGAGCCAAGAGACTGACAGTGTTCTTTCAAAAATTTCTTTCTGTTTTTTAACTGCACTGCAGACGTAGCAGGTTTTAGAAGTGGCAGAACAAGAAAAATTATTAATAGAGAAACAGCAAAATTGAAAAGTAAAGAATGGAATGCTTAGATCATTCATTATAAGATATTCTGTGGCAGATAAGAATGAAGGAAATATAAAGGAAAGGACAGTTAAAAACCAGCCACAACTGTTCACTGATCATTCAGTATTTCTAACTTCAAGAAAAAGGTCAGAAACTTTAAAAGGGTCAGACTTTCATGGAAAAGAATTGGGTTTGGATTGAATGTAATTTTTTTAAGTTTCAGGTTAAATATTTCAACCTGCTTAGAAGCTGCTGTCTTTGTATTGTCCTTGCAATTTTACAGTCTTTCGGTAGAAACAAACCAGGTGCCATCTCTAACTCCTTACTGCAATGAGGGCTGTCTGAAACACTGCAGCGAGAGCCCAGGTGCCTGGTTTAGCACAGCCCTTACCAACAATTCAAGGAGATCAGGGGATTGCTGAGAGGACACACAGCAAAGCACAGAGGTGTCTTCTCCTGTAACCTCCACTAATGGGCGGTTATCTTTGATAGCTCATTTACTGTCCAGTTAAACCAGGCAGAGATCAATCTGACAGAAAACACATTTTTGGCTTTTTGAAAACAGATAATGGTACATTATCACATAAAGTGTTCACAAACTGGACTAACCCAGGTCAGTGATCCAGATAACAGCTTTCCTAGTCAGACTCGAGCTCTGCCCATTAAACTTCGTCTCATAATCTGAGTATCTTCACCACAGAGAAACCTTTCATTCATGCTAACTTAAAGCATCAGCCATTTATTGCTTATATCCAAAAGGAGAGCATTAATCTGTACTTAGAAATCCAACATCTCTCCTCATGGGGGCAGAATTTCTGCCACTATTTTAAGGCCAGTGGCAAAATTCCTGTTGACCTCAGACAGGACAGAATGACTTAATGACTGATTAGATCCTCTCTTTGGCTTCCAGTCCTGCATTAAAAGTGTAGATGAATCAGACGATGAATTCACCTAAGATGTGAACAAGTACAGATTATGCATTTTCAGGTCCTTGATCATGAAACTTTTTCAAATGCAAAGCTCACACTTCTAAGATATGGCTTATAGTTAGTTAATTTCAGTAGAATTTCTCTTAATCTTTTTTGCATTAATGCTTTTATATACTTCAATAGATCATTCTTTCTCCTGTACTTTTTGAGGAGCTAAATCCTGCAGTTCCGTATCAGTATTTGCTGAGCAAAATTCCCTTTAAAGGCTTCAGAGGAATCATCATGTTAAGGGCAGTTTGTTTCAGTGAAAGGTTCAGGATTTATCCACTCAAACCTGGAAATTGTCTCCTTTTGTTTTGGTGGTTTGGTTTTCCTGAGCTGTTCAGTTTTCCCTCATGTTAGATCCTTTAACTCAAGGTAGTAGTTTCTTTCCTCGGGTTGGCTGATCTTTATTTCTGCTTTTAATATTCTCTATTGATTTTATTGTAGTGCACTTATATGCTGTTCAACAGTCCCTTACTACTGTAAATAAAATGAGATAAATAACATGGCTTTCTTTCTGCATTGCAAATGTTTCGTTGCAGCCATCTCCACCCTTAGCTGAGCATTTGACAGAGTTACTGCCAGTATCTGTGAGGGCAGCTCCTGAGAACTGTGTGCCCCTCAGAAGTCACTAGTGTCCATGCTGGCTAGATAAAGCTAGTTTGGAGTCTGCTGATATTGCTGGCTGGCTTTATCTAGCAAGCAGGGGTACCAGCAGCATCTGTGCTTCTGTTGGATGTGCAGATGGGGGCAGCTGCCCTCTCAGACACTGGCAGTAATAGCAGTGTTAATACGTGCATCCATGACCAAGTAAGATATTGCTTATCTGGGGTTTATGTGGAATTCACTGAGGCTCCTGTTTTCAGATCAGGTGGGAGCTATTCCTATCTATCACTTACAGACTTTGGCTTAACTAGTCACTTAAATAATAATAATGATAACATACAGAATGCAGCTTCATCTTTCTTCCTTCTTATGAGCTGCTCTTTGCCAGACATTCCTTTGCCCTAGACTGTTTCACTGTCTCAGGGAAACAACCAGCACAGCAGAAGTATAGAAGGTGCATTTCCTTGGACTAGCAAGAGTACACAGAGCATCCTCAGCACCCACTCTCCCTTCAGACTCCTTGGTGCTGTTATCAACACCATTGGAGGTCAAAGCAACGGCTGAAGGGCTAGAGCGGCTTCTCAAGTAGAGCCTGCAGGCCTTGCTGGGCTCTGGACAATTGCTGTTTGCCAACTCAGTGCTTCCCATCTGTGGGCTGAGATTCCTGTCTGCCCTATTACCAGACATGTTACTACTTCTTATTCTAGATGGAGTATTGATAGCAGAGCAGCTGACTTCAATTGCTTGAATGAATGCCAGGGTCTGCTGGAGGCTCTACAGTCTGCTTAAGCCAGCATGGGGCCATCTTCATGGTTATTTCATCCTGACCGAGACAGATTGGTCTGGGTGCTGCCTCCATGGTCTTCCAAGTCTGACTGCACCAGGTCTGAGAGGGTCAGTATTGATGTCCTCTACCTCTGGCAAGGTTATTGATTTCAGCAGTTTCAGCCTTACTATGGGTGATGCTTGCTCATCCTCAAGCCCTTTCTTCCACACACAGGTTTTTTCTCCTATTATGTCTGTAAGAAAGCACTGAAGACCAAACCTGGGCAGAGGTTCAGAGCAACACTGCCAATAGACACCTTTATTTGATCTCCAGAAATATACATCCCCTTGCAGATGTGTCCTCCTGCTGTGCTTTGCATGGCTGCAGCCAAGATGGCCTATAAAACAGATCTTCACATGAATATGTTCACATCCAGACATGCAAAACAGTGCCAACATTTTCTCCAGTGTCCCAAGTTTTAAAGAGTTCAGTGTGGAGTTACTGGTTTTGGTTCATTTTTACTTAAATATAAACCTGAGATCTAAAAAGACCATGCTCTTCTATATTTCTTTGAAAAATAAATCTATTTCATTTAGGTAATATGAACTATTTCAAAAAGAGCTGTGGAATATCCTCGTAAACATATTGTGAAAACAAGTAATTAAAATAGTCAAAATAATGAGTAAAAATTGCACAACTTGAAGAAAACACATAAAGAGTAATCAAGCAGGGTAAAAGCAAATAAGATTAATTTAAGTTAGAGACTCATATGTATGGTGTATTGTATTCTTTGGACTGAACAGAAATGCATGCTGTGAAAGGGTGTTCAGAACTCCATTAAAGAGTAATCTTTGTACACAACAGTAGTGCTGTGCAAACAAATGTTGTGAGGCAAAATAAATAAGTTTTGAGAAATGAATGACTTTAGCAGTAGTTTGCCAATTAATTAGAACAAAGAGGGAAGTCTAGCAGACAACACAAAGTGATAAATAAGGAAGAGTTCAAGTTGCTGTAACAGCTTTTTCTATTCTTTTGCTCTGCTTTTTGCTGATTTCTCTTATAAGTTTTGTGGGATTTTTCTTTGGAGGGAGGAGGGGAGTCAATGCCATAGAAATTTTGCCCTCTCTTGAAATGATATCTCAGGGTCTTACCTCAAATAAGGTTAATTGTTACTTGATCCTTACCACAATTTGTTCTAACAGGGTGATGGAGCATGAACTAGAATGGAGAAAGAATTAGAGAAGATTTAGCTAAGTTGCAAATATACCAGACAGCAAGACCTGTTCTCCCACAGCAGTTAAGGAATTAACCAGTGTAATTTTGTAATTATTAGTTATCATCTCTCAGGACCTCTCAGAGGATAGGTCAAGTCCTAGAGAACAGGAAGAGGCCAAATGTAGTGCCCGCTTTCAAGAAAATGGAAAAAGGAATTCCCATCTCAGCCTAACTTTAAACAAGCTATAATTGGAAAGAATAAATTAGAAATTGTAACATTTATGAATGACACTATATTGTAAGGGACTGAAAACTCTATGGCACCACAATTAGAATGAATACTTTTGATAAACAAAGGAGATTATTCCAATTCAACAAGGTAATATTTACTGAAGTGAACTCAGAACTATATATAAACAGGGGGTACCAAAAAGGCAGCAGAAGCCTGGAAGAGCTGAAAGTGATAACATCCACAGTAAATGAGAAGTGAGATGTTCTTGCAAGAAGGCAGATTTTGTAAAATGTACTAACAGTTACACTACTTGTAACCTGCTGTAACTTGTAACATAGTTGCAACTAACTCGTAACATAGTTTCTCTGCTGTGCTCGGGACTTCTGGAGATTTACCAGTTTCTATTGCATCTATTGCATATTTTTAATAAAATGGCTGATCTCACTGGAGAGGAACAGGAATAAATTGAAAACTATGAACACATAAATATGAGAAAAGTTTGGAGAAATAGGAGTTTGTTCCATTCACAAAACTGAGGAGAGCATGACAACAGACTTCCAGTGTGTAAGAAGCTACTAAAACAAGAACATTACTAAAAGAATCCATTACTCAGTGAGTATAGGAAGAATTGCTTTAATTGCTCATTATTCAGATAGTACAGGAAGAATTGCTTTAACTCACAACACACGAGATTTTGGCTTATCTTTCTTACTACAAACCTAGGTAAACACTGGAACAGGCTGCTCAAGTGTCTGTAGAATCTCCATTACTTGGGGTCTTAAAGAACAGATTAGATAAAACAGCTGCCAACATCACTGGGTAAACTTGATCTGCATCCCTTGGCTGTGGTGGACTTAGAGCAAACATCCCTCAAGCTCCATGCCAGCCCTACTTCCCTCAGCTCCTGAAATGCTGTAGTTGCATAGTTTTGTAGTTGCACAGTTTTGTAGTTGCATATGCACCCTAATATTAATTTAAAACAAGCATTCAACTAAACAACAATTAAAAAACAAAACCAGAACAACAAAAGTCTAAAACAACAAGCAAAAGAAACTTGGAGACCAGCATTTCAAAGATCAGAGATATGGAAAACAAGTCAGTATCTTTTTGTTTACTATGATGACTCCAGATTCAGCTGTGTTTTAACAGAGGCATAGGTCTTAAACAAAGAAGGAGCAGAGATGATGAAGATTGGGAAAGCAGAACTGGAGAATAATCAAAACCTATTCTGCTACTCACCCTCTAAGAGCTTTTCCTGATTCTTTACCTCCCAGAAAAGTTTTGAAGCTCTCATTCTGGTTTTGTCTTGTCTCTGCTTTTCAGAGTCCAGGGAAGAGTCCAGGAAGATACCCTAAGTGCTACATGAGCAAGAACTTTGTTGAAGCCGAAAGGAGCTCACAAACAAGTATCTCTGAACATCATGGCCAGCATTTCCATGTTCTCCAGCATCATACAGTCAGTAGTTTGAGACAGAGGATCCTCAGAAAGGAGCTCATGGGGTGTGTAAAGGTAGCAACAGAGAAAAGAAAGAGAGTGTCTTAAGTAGATTCCTTCCCTGCACTGAGACAACTTGTTTCCCCATACAGAGCTGTTCTGACACAATGAAATTTGCAGGGACAAAAGTGGCAGATTCAGCAAACATTGGAGGGTAGTTTAATATTGCTTCAACTATCCTCAGGCACTATTTTTTTTGTATGTTCAATTAAGCTGGGGGTTTATTGATAAATAAATCAAGTCTCTGCTTTTCATTTGCACACTAAGGGAAGCCAGAGTTGCAGAATTTCAGGAATACATTCATCCAGCCATGTGAAATTCTCTTTGGTCTTTGCAAACTATACTACCCTTGCCATATTTATGGAGTACCAGCTTTTCAATACATAGTTTATAATCCATAGTCCTCTCCCCTTTTGCAAATAACTTCTGTTCTGCCCCGTGAGGCAGTCTATCTCAGTTCACACAGCCTGTGTGTTTGTGTCTATCTGCATTATTTATACCTTCACTAAAGAAATTCCTCCTTTCCATGTTCTTATAATTGTGCTTATCATGCAATATTTGGACAGCTACTTGGTGTCCACTGCTCCCACCTTTATGGCAGAAGCTTTCATCACACAGTTGTGAATTGTTTGCCCTCCAGCAGAGTCTCATTAGCATTACCTCAGTTTCATGCCAACAGCAGCAGATCTCCATTTTGCCACTGAATTATCAGTTACCTGGTGATGTCTGGAGCCTGATCTCAGCTTTCCTAAATAATCCTTTTGCATCATTAAAGCTCATACTGTAGATGTTCACTACTAAACCATCTGAGTTTTGTGATGCTCCATCTGTGTCCAGCAAGACTTCAAAGATCCACTGTATTTTTCTTGCTCTGGGAGAGATGTAGATTCTCTTCAGACAAGGTGTAATCAGTCATCTGTACATATTAACTCTTTAAAAACATCTGTATTTCACAGCTAGGGAAGGAAGAGGACAATACTGCCTTCCGTTTATACCCTGATGTATCTTGACCTTAACCAAAAAAGATCCTTCCCAGTCCTATCTGTGCTGAGCTGAGGCTCAGAGAAGTGCATCATGACATCAGGCCAGCAATTGCTACCCATTTTGTCTCAGCTGTCATCCCTGTGATGAGAGATGAGAGCTGATGGCTAAGTGTGCACTGAAGAACCACAAGCTGTCTCAGTGATTAGACTGGCAGGAGGCGATAGCTTTGAATTCTCCTAGAACCTCTTATTTTGTCATGCCCTGCAGGGAGACTGTAACCATATTTAGGTTTCTAGCACAGCACCTTCTGGTGAGCTACTTACATGTAGAAGTAATGCCCAATCCCTATAGGAGGATACACCTGGGAGAAAGTCTGCTCCCAGGACAGACAAAGGAAAGACTCTTGGGTTTTCAATTTAAATATTTTAGCAAGCTATGCCACTCCAGAGGAGGTGTTTGTTCCCCAATCCAGTCTGCTGATAGTTTTGTCTGAAGTAACCAGTTCTGCTTCTCACTGTCATTTATAATTACAGGTGATAAATATTTTATATTACTTTAAAATCAAGCTTTAAAATATTTAAACTGATTTGGGCTGGTGAATTAGATAGCCAGGAATTTGAAATTGAACTTCTCTAATCCTATGGGCTCCTTTTTTAATCTTTTAGCTGTAGCCCAAAATCTCCCTTTTACTACAGGATAAACCAATGGAAGATAAATTTACTTGTGACATATGAATGGTTTGATTCAGTTTGCAACATTTTGTGTTTTCTTGCAATTATTTTAGCTAACTGAAACTGAGTACTCAGGCTGCCATGTATAGATTTGGATGGGTGGAAACCACAGAAGATCTGCTAAAGCTTCATAAAATTTCACAACTGCAGCTAGGATTCATCTGTGAAATAGGAACCTATTGGGATATATTCCTGTAGTCACACTACATGCTGGGCCCCATGCAGCAACCCCTAAACTCTACTTCAGCAACAAAAGGATTTCTTAGAAGACATCCCTTTTTGTATTGTCACCCGTGACCACTTCAAGACCTAGAAAGGATGTTTCCAAAATACTCTGTATCACAAATATGTTGTGGCAATTGCCAGTATATCCCACGCTGAGTCCTATACTGAGTAGTTGCAGGAATAATCCCACAGACTGCCAGCTCAGCCTTAAGTTTTTATTTGACATCTGAGATACACATAAAGGGAACTCCTAGAGCTGACTGTTATTAGTGTGATGTTTCATTTTACCGCAGGCTTGGGTAGTGTCCATGGAAGATTTTGGATGGATTGAAATGATTCTGCAGACTGTTCATCAGGGAAAAAGTTAGACAAGAGTTGAAATCTCAGAGAATTTAGACTGAGTAAATAAACCTCTTGAAAGTGTGATTATACATAAGAAAACTTAAAGGCTCTGGGAGTAGAGGGTGAGGGAAACTATTATGCTTATCAGAGTTGGTTTTTAAGAAGTTTTTCTTTTCTTAAGAAGCTCACATAAGCTATTATCTATAATAACTGGCAACGAGACTGAATTTCAAATCAGATACAGCCAGACTCATTCAACAAAGCTGCCCATTTGTCTACCAGCCTGTGCAGTAAGTGGAGTTTCAGGAGAGGAAGAGGAGAAAGAAAGCAATCATGGAAGACTGTACATTCTTGCAATGTCCATTACCATTCATGCAGTCATTCCACTCTTACTCTTTTTAATCATAAAGTGCAGGATAGTATTTAAAAACACTTCCAGAATGAAACTCAAAGATACTAAATAGTAAAGCATGACTGAAACTTTTCAATTCTTTCAGTAGAACTTAAGCAGGTGCAAAGCCAGCATCTAGTCTCATACCCTTGAGACTCCTAGATAAAGAGGAAGTTTTGGGCAAACACATATCCATAACTTTTACCTCAAATCTAGATCTTGCACTAGACTATTAACTTTGTATTATCCATAGCCTGAAGTAAATTACATTTTTCCTTATCATCCCACTTAAATGCTAGAAATAGGGTTACTTTCACACGCAGTGACTAGATGGGAGCAGGGAACTCTGTGATTGATTGTTGCTGTGACAAAAGCCACCTGGTTCTCCTGCAGAGAGGACAGGGAAGAAGAACCAGACTCTCTCTTAGCTCAGCTCTTCATCTGTTTCAGCTCTACTAAAGATTACTTAAGGTCATTTTTTCCCATTTTGACACTGTTCAAGTCATACTTTGCATTCAAAGGAAATTTGTCCCAGGACTGTAATCATGGCATAAATAGACCTATGCAGGGCTTCCCTGAATCTGCATTCACTGAAAAATCCCATGCCCAGCATGTCATTGAGGAACCATTCAATCAGCTGACTAAGTGCATAAAGCATTTGAAAACACTAGCCTTATCTCCTCGAGAGTCGACAGCAAAATGTATGGCCACGTTGAAGTTTTTGGCAGTTCTAGACGTAGTGCCTGCTGAGCAAATAAGGTCAGAGTGGGTGGGTGAAAATGCATTGTTCTCAAAATTTGGCACATAAAACTTCAAAAGTGCTTTATGAACAGAAATCTTTCTTTCAGGTCTTGATCCTGCAAAAACTGAAGTGGGTAGACTTCTCAAGATGGTGAATTTAAAGATCTGCTGGTGTTGCTGCAGGGTGGAGCTTTTTAGCCTAAATAAAAAGAGGGTGAAACATTAGCTACAGGAGGTTTCACCTTCAAAGGAAGATATCCATGCTTTTCTGGTTATTAGTTTTCCTGAGAGCAAAATCATTGACTAACTAAATTTTTTTTCATTTGCCCACTCTTTCAAAATTTAAGAAACAGTTCCTCTAAGGCACTTGTTTTGATTTTTCCACTTAGGTATTCTAGGAACTTGTTTAAATCATTTGACGTTTGTGTTAATAACATAAAATCTTAGTGATCTGAAATCGTTATATAATTAAGCAAAATAATACAGCTCCCTACATGGAACTAAAGGAGTTCGTGGAAATTCTCAGTGGAAATAAGGATGACTCATTCCCCAAGCTACACCAACAATTAAGTATACATAAGCTATCAGTTCCCAACTGGAAAAATGGGGGCATTTATATAATAACGGGATTTCTTGATCTGCATGGAAAGCTGATAAGGCATTTGTAGCAGCTGAGATTGTATTCGGTAACAATTTTACCAGTACTCAAGTTTATTCTCAAGAGCAGCATCCAGTGAATAAGACCATACTGGTGGTAATTTTAAGTCTCACATATTTATAAAATGATTATGCTGTCAGTTATTTCTGATGCCAAAGTCTGCAAGCCTGGCATTTAGCATTTTAGGGTGAAGAACTGGAAAAAAATTTCTATATTTAGATATTTAGAAGCAAATTAGAGTTGTGATTTGGCCAAATGGAATGAAGGAAAATCTTCTAAATAAAAAGCAGCCTCAGGTGTTAGAAAATCATTATCCTCCTGGTAGAGGAATGTAATTTTGATACTCTATTTCATTCATCTTTTGCTTTGACATGAGTGTGCCCCTTTCCTTCACTTAATTTGTCATGGTTTGAATCTGAGGTCTAATCACAACCATGTCATTGCTTGCCCTGTGCTGGGTGACCTTGTAAGCAGCCACACAAACTCTGGGATGTGTTTAGATCACCTCTGCTGTTTGAGTTTTTGCCTGTCCTGTGTGGAAAAACTCAACTCCTAAGTAAAATTGCCACCAGAGGCCTCTTCCGAATTAATCATGTGCTGGCAACCTGCTTCAGACCAAAGCTAATAAGCCAGTCCCCATGGTGAAGGCTGTGAAGTCCCTCAGCTTTCATAGATAGGTATCAGTGATACTGGCTAGAAGCACTGCTTGGTGTCCCAGACCCCATTTTTCCCCCAGCACAACTTGGAACTTCCACATAATATATCTCTTGTGAAATTTCACCCTGTTTCCTGCTGAAATCTCATATTCTTCTCAATAGGAGGTCACCAAGACTGTGAAGAGAGTCAGACAGGGTTGCAGACAAGGCTGTGAGGGCTGGATCAGCCCTTTGGCTCCTGCCTCCTGGAGCAACCCTCTGCACAGCAAGGCAGCAGCATTGCTTCACCACAGGGTACACGGTGCACCCTGAAACTTTCAAATACTACCAGGATGAGTCTGCACGATGTCAGACCCAGGTAATTTTTTTGTAACCTCTCCCATGCTTAGATGTAAGACCCGCTTAGCTGATAGCAACAGCAGCTTCACTGAACCTATCTATGGTTTTAGGAACACCAGCACATCATCTGTTCTTTCATCCTCAGGCGTTTTAGAGGCAGCTTGTCAGGAAGTGCAGTGTCTATTAAACATGCAGCTCGACAGCTGCGGCTCTCTTGATAGCTAAATTCATTATATGGCCGTGTCTTTACTTACACAATGCACCCAGTTACACCTCTTCTTTCCTAAGGAGTGAGATTTGTTGGGTTTTCTTTTTTTTTTTTTTAAACTGATGCAGGATTTGATCCACTGTGTTTATAGCACATATTGGATGAACCCTAATTTGCAGGAAGTCTTTACAAGTGGAAAATCTTGCTAAAACACATATTATTGAATGGGAATCTTGCTGTGCTTGGATCAATGAAGCTTATACTGTGACTTAGGCCTAATCTTATGACAATTCAGCAATTGAATCCCCTTATGTTAGGCTACTGGCAATGCTGCTGGACACATTTTGTATCTACTGATGAACTGTGTTCTGTTTGTGCATAAAATGAAAAAAAAATCAATGAAAACACTTAGAAAGACAAAATATAGATAAAGAGATGGACATATCAAAAAAAGAATAATAAAATGAAGAAACAGACTGCTAGATTCTGTAATGAGATGGTAGTTTTCTCTGAGATGGCATGTTTTTATTGGTATCTGGGAATGATTATGAGATCATAACACTGAAAATTTAGTTTATAAATAGTTAGTGTTTGAACTTTGAAAACAGCAGCAGCTCTTAACATGAGGTGCCTTTATGTGGGACCACTGCAAAACATCACTGGCTAGCCAATGGACAGAAGACCTGACTGTGTTGCTTGATAACATGATCAAGCAATGTTTTAGACAAGTTTCCTGGGATCATGGAATTGTGGAGATGGATAGGGATGGAGACATGTAATTCCTAAAGCTTTCATACATAATAATAGGCAGTGAGAGGAAAGAGATGATCCCAATGCTTCTGCACCTCACATCTTATTAGATGTTGGAAACTAGGCAGAGGCAATTTGAGTGTAATCCACAGAAAAACAGGCAATGTTGGTTTGGGCTGCTCAGGGAACTAATTATTCTGAATATGGACCTCAGAATTAAACTCTCCCTCTTTAAGTATTTTAGAAATTATTTTCACTGTTGGATTCATCTCCAAATGGGAAAAAAATACAAGCATAGTAACCAAGATTTTGATCTTGTAGAACATTTAGATCTTGTAGAGCATTTCAATCTTGTAGATCCAAGGTCTAGCCCTTTGTTCATGCTAACTTGCTCCATGTAACTGGGGATACTTCTTAGCATGTGTATTTAGTGCTTTTGAAAAGTGCTTAGCTGATAGTCTCTGAGGATGATTCCTGGACATATTCTCCTTTCAGATATGTACAGGCTAGTGCCCTTGGTATCAGTGAAAACTGCTGTTGCTTATGAGAGATGCAGGTATCTTTTACTCTCATCTTTCTTCTGTTACTTTCACATCCTGGCAAACCCAAACATCCCCCTCTTTAATTATAATTTTTAATTCTTACATGATTTATCAAAATTTAGCTACTGGAAGTTAGTGCTGGAACTGCTGCTGTATGATCGCAGCTTGCTTCATAATTTTAATCTCTTTCTTTAGTCTAGCCTCAGAATCCCTTGATGATTTTTATAATTCTCCCTCAAATGCCTCTACTGAATACACTGTTCTGTATTTGTCTGTGTTCTTAAACCTTGATCTGTTGCAGAATTATTTCACATTGGATTTCTGTTCTAATGTTTGTTTTTGTACTTCCGTCTCTTCCCCTGCTTTCCAAATGCATCTGACTTGTTGAGTTCCTCTTTGGGGACTACTGATTTCTCCGACAAAAATCTGAATTTTTGTTTCTTTGATCTTTGCCCATCTATTTTTATTCATGGCCCTAGCTTTCCACTTCCCTTTGTTTTATTCTGGTATGCAGCGGTGCCCACAGCACCATCCAGCTTGAGCTTGGGCAAATAATAGTGGATATCCAAAGTGGAAGGCAGTAATTGGTGTCAAAATTGCCGGGGCTTGGCTGCGGGACATCACTCTATTTCACTTAGCCCAGAACTTCACTGACAACTCCATCTCAGGCCACTGGAGAGGACAGAGCAGGCAGCAAAGGTGACAAGGGAGCATCACCACCTTCTCCACTCCTCCCACAAAAGCAGAAGGTGCTGCCTTACTATCCACAAATCTCTCCACAGAGCTGCAAAAATCAAATTTGCCTGCACTTCTGAGAAACCAGGAGCTTTCTTCTGATGCATCAGACTGAAGCATTGTCTGCTCTACACTTACTTCTCTTAATATTCTCCCCCCCAGTCCCCTTCCATTCCCATTGCTCAGGCTTTGTCATGATTTGAATTGTCTGCTCTCTGACAGTAATCAGATTAAAATATTAGTTTTCTACTTCTGATATTTCTTTTCCTGACACTCAGAGAAAAGAACTGCAAGACAAGGTGGTTCCTCAAGAATTGCTATCATAAAGTTCTACATTTACCAAAACTAAGTTGAAATTCACATTGTCTGTATTCTAAGCATCACTTCCATACGTTATTTTACCATTACTCATAGAAGACAAGCAACAAGCTTTTCTCATTCTACAATGACTTCCTAATTTCTGATTTCTTTCTAATTTTTTTTCTATTTTAATTTAAGCTAAAAGCAAACCACAGCATTCCCAGTGCTCTCTGCCAGGAAATCATCTTCTGCAAGTGTTGTATTTGTGACCTAACAGCACTCAAATCAGAAAGGAACTTTTGGGTTCCAGACTTGTGCCCAATGGTTAATACTTGCACTTTGCAGTGACAAGTACTTTTCCAGTGATTTTACAGTGAGCACAAGAGCAAATCCTGCTTGTCTGACAAGTGGGAAAAAAACCCCAGATAACGCCAAGTGGAAATCACACTAAAACTGCAAAGATACCAATGTGCTAAGAAGCTGGTCAGTCCTTAGATGAGATGAAAAAAGGCTCAAAATTTTAGCTGGAATGTCTGGATACTATTATAATTGAGAAAAAAAAAGAAGAAGAAAGAATGACTGGTAGAAATTAATTCTTCTGGACTTTGCTTCTGGTTCTGATCAGTAGCTTTATGCAGGAAACAGTCAAACCACACAACTCCTGTGATCCAG
The DNA here is from genome assembly GCA_013400935.1 of Turnix velox. Lineage (NCBI taxonomy): Eukaryota > Metazoa > Chordata > Aves > Charadriiformes > Turnicidae > Turnix > Turnix velox. The sequence goes on along the minus strand of VZTY01016144.1, from coordinate 633,291 downwards.
GCTCACTCCTAAAGGCATTCTGTTCACCATCTTAAACTTTTCCCACTGTCTGAAGTTGGTTCTTTATATGTTTATGCATCAGTAACGTGTATGCTGAAATTCTCATCTACCTCCTACGGGTGTTATTAGGTTTAATACATTAATATTTATAAGTACTTTTATATGCTTGGATGAAAGCAGCTATAGATATACAGTAATGCTCTGCATTAATGGCAAGGCTTAACATTAATAAAGCATTATGGAGAGGGAAAGAGGGGCTTGTATATCAGATCCAGTCTCTGTGGGGGTGGCATGATGCCACATGGGTGATGCCAATGAGTGATCTTACGTGGGAAAAGCATAAGATTCTGGAGCTGAACGAGACAGGAACATGCCAATGAGTGAGACCATGGTGGGGAATGTGCTTGCCTCTCAGGGCTAGAAGTACTGTACACGATTGTCCTTCCAAACCACAGAGCTACAGTCATGCAGATACAATGCTTTTGCAGCAAGAAGTCTAAAGAAATTTAATTGCTCCAGTTTTATAGCTGGGTAATTATAGCTGGTTAAAGTATTTTGGTACAGAACTAATAATTCACCATGTAGTGCACTGGTTCTCCAGACAGCCCTACAGTCAGTCTTTGCAAAGTTGATTTCCTCCTTCTCTGTTATGCATTTGCAACAAAATCCATGCTGCTGACCTTATGCTTTAATGACCATTTGGGTACAGGAAAAGATGCAAGTCAGAACTCCAGAGGTTAAATGTATCTAATTGCACAGCAAAACAATGCAGTTTGGTCTAAGAACTAATTTCCATTCACTTACAAAAAGAAAAAATCTCCATTACATGAGATAATTTTTAACTGCTAGGACCATCTATTTAGAAAACTCATTAGAAATATTTTGTATTTCCAAGTTCCTAATCTAATCACTGCATAAAAACTTTAAATGAAAATCAGATAACACATACACTACATGTACACCAATTTGTTTAAATTTCAGATTTCAAAAATTCCCCTTGAGAACCGTACATGGCTACACATCCCTGTGAAGGAATTCCTAGTGTAAACTAAGAGTTCAGTTCCTTGAGGGATGAGAGATGCAGCACTAAGATTGGGTAGGTGTGGAACTATGATGATTTTGAGTAATATGCTCTTTGAGAGAACAAAAAGAAAGAGGAAAACAGCAGCAGGCAGAGCTAATGAAGCTGCTTGACTGTCTGGGACAGAGCCTGCAGTTGCAAGACAGAGACAAGATGCCCTGTGGTTGAGCTGTTCTGGATTCACAGTTCAGTACAATTAGATTAAATACTCGGGCTTATCCAAACCTTTGCCCATAGGAAGTGTTTGGAAAGCTCTGGAAGATCAAATTGAGAACTTTTCTGCCATTGGGATCCATTCACTTGGCAGGGTCATCTCTGTTTTATGAGACTACTCTGAAGAAGGTAACAGAATTTGAGCAAGTCTTCAGAGTTCATGTCATTCAAAGTATTATATTTTAAATTAGCTCATTTAATTTTATAGGAGTCCACCTGAACAGGAAGAAATCCTCTACAAAAAAAAAAAGATTTGCAACAGTTATTAGGTCTCTTGCATCCCTGCAACAACAGAACTAGGCCAATCCCAAACTTTTTGTTGTATTTTGGGTCTGTAGAATCTCACAATGAAAAGGAGCAATTGCTCTTATTTCAGTAACTAATCCAAAACTACACTGAAACCCTCAGCCAGATGAGGGTAACCTGAGGCTGCTGATAACAGTTGTCTGCTCTCCTTCAGCAGACCTGCCAATTAAAAATGGCTTTCACATTCTGTTATTGCCTTTGACAGATATATTAAAGAAAGTTTATTGTATATGTGTGGTTCTTCAAAGAAGAAGTATTCTGAACTCTGACAATGAAATAAATGCTACAGTGTAAAAAGGTTATTGAAGTGGATGTGTAATGTAAATGTATTTACAGAGAATTTGCACAAGCTACAATCCAATGTTGCACACTGCATTCCTGCTTGCAAAAAAAGATTAATCCGGAAAAAGAGAACAGCAAATATCACTGTATTCAGTGAATTGTTCTAGTGAGGAAAAATAACCCATTTAATTAAAGTGAATTGACTAATTTGAAGTTGTCTGGAAACTATTTCTGGACAAGATTAAGGTGAAGGATAAAATGCATAGTTTATAGGAAATGTGGCAAATAATATCTTGTCTGATGATGAGCTAGAAGTATTTGATATGAAACATCTGCCTCTTAATGAAATTGTTCCCCAAAATAATGATTACAAGGTGCTTCAGGAAATATTTAAGTCTAATTTAGCTTTATTACTAATGTTCTAGGTTAATGAAAACTATTCCCTGTGCAGCTGCACACTTCCTGCTGTGCATTTTCTTACTAATCTACGGCATGACATAAGAATATTAAAAAAATACATACTACAGGGTCATAATGCACTTGCAAGCTGGAGGAAGAGTGTTAGCATAGAATAATCTGGCTACCTGCTCCAGCACTCCTCTCTGGTATCTGTGGCATTAGCAGCAGAAAACAGTTACAATTACTCGTGAAGCATTATCTTTGTTCTTCATTTAAGAAAGGAAAAAGAATACTGAAACTACCCAATTAAAGTGCTGAAGCACTGGAGAGCCATTTACCACTAGAAGTCCTTCCTAATGGAGATTTTTTTGCTTGAAATACTGCGTACTACATTATGTCTCTGTACTTTTCAAAGAACACCACTAAAGGTATCTGTAATGCAAAGGAACAGCCATTGATATGGTAATCAAATGTAAATGTCATAGTAGGTTACCCGAGATTATGTATTTTACAACACAATTACATTCCCATTAAATTAATAGAGGAATCTTGCATTAGCAAGTCACACTTGGTAGCAAATACCTACTAAATGGTTGTCTGTTACAGTGCAGAAATATGCAAATTTTGACTGATGTTGAAACGAACTACTTTGTTCTAAAAGGCAAACAATAAAACACTACCTGATCTAATTCTCAGTGCTTTGTGGGTATATCTTTTCCTTTATCTAACTTCCGGATTTACAGGCTAGGAACCTCATACAATGACCTCCATTTCAATAAGTGATTGAAAAAAAATCAATCCCAAACTTAATTACTGGGAAAATACATGTTTTCATGTCCAAAGGGGAAATGGTTGAAAGATTTATGCTTCTAGTGGTTTCATGACTTGAAAGTTTGTGCTGAAAACTTAAAAGTGGAACAACTTATTGTCCTTTTATAGTCTTGAGTCTATGCTTGTACAACAAAGTTTCCCACACTAATAAATTATGATTTCCAGGTGGCAGTATGAAAATCTCTTCTTTCAGCTTCCTGACTTGCCAGGAGAGATAGGAGAAAATCTTATATCCTGGTATGAACTCCAGGAATAATTGGCATTCTAAAGATTTCCACCCAAAACTGTCCTTTTTCCAGAACTCTACAGGACATATTGGTCATTTTGTTTAACTGGGCTCTTTGATACAGCAGGAGACATTCTCACTGTCTGACCTGAAGTGCTTTCATAAGACATGCCAAATGTTTTTATCTTTCCCCAGTGGCTAGAAAGAGGCTGCTGAAAGTCATGGAGGCCACTGCAAAATAAAAACAATGATGTGATGGGAAGCTGGGGCCGTTCCCTTGGCTGTAGTAGCTAAGAAAGCTTTCCCAAAGCCAATGCTGATACACTTAATTACTCTGAGTAAAAAATTTTGGTCCTTATTTTCATCAGCCTTCCCTAGCAATAGAACCTTTGTTACCTACAACATAGCCTTTATGGTGGCACACAATAGAATTAACTACAGCCATAAGAACAGCACACATTGATCACTGAATTAAAAAGCCTTGTTACTTACAAAGGCAGACTTGCATTAAGTATGCACAAATCATAGGTTGAGTCTAACAGCCTTTCCTGTAGCAATGAAACAAAGTATCTCTGTAGATTGTGTCCTGATCACAGGTACTAATGCATCCAAGTTTTTTGGGTTCCTTTCTACAGCCACAAATGTTAGCTTAATCCTTAATTTCATGATTTAGCCTCAAACTTTGAAAAAATAAGTCAGTCATGTAGCATTTGCAGCCGGCTGCAACATAATTTGTAGCAGGATGCTTGATTTATTGATGGTGCTCACTTAAATCTTCTGTACCACAATGGATTGCATCTCAGTAAAAAGGGCCAAACCAAAATGGTATTTGGATGAAGTATGAAGATTTAGATCCTGACCTGAGTGCATTCCTAAGATTCAATGACTTCATCATCCAGCCATTGCTAAATTAAAGATGAAGAATGCAGGAGGATGTGTGTAGCATATGGAGATGTGTTTTATAGAGAACATGAGAACTTCAGCTCTTTGTTGATATTTGCACATCCAAGGAAAGTAAGATGAATTTATACAGATTCTCTGTAGGTCTAGGAATTGCACACTCAAATGATAAATGGAATTATACATACCATTATTCAGTTTTCTTGGTTTTTAACCAAGTCCATCTCTGTGAAGTAGACAGTATTTCACATATATATACACATATATGTCCGTGCAAAATAATCAACCAACATCACTAGACCATCTTAAGAGATCCATTATATGAGGTAAATAGCAGCATAATGCATACATTACACAAAAAACTCTGTGGTGAAGTCCTTGCATGACGAAGATTGGATGTATGAAAAGCCAAATCTGAATACATTTATGAAACAGGGAGAAGTTTTAATACTGCTTTGGAGCTGAAAAGAATTCAGACCTAAATGGCTTAAGATTTGACAGAAAGAACATTTGAAAGCTTCCTCATACACTATGTAACAATAACTGAGATCTACATTTTAAGAGCATCTTCATAAAGAACCAAGTCAAAACAAGGATTATCAATAGAAAAGGATCATCAGCAAGGATAGAATTTTATGCACCTCCTTCCATGCTTAGACAAAGGGAAATAAACTTGTAAGTAGGAGGCCGAGAGAAGATTCTGACATTAAATGCAATAATTATGCTCTTCTTTCCACATGTAATCAAGTGGAGAAACAATCAAGTCCAACTTGAGACATCCTAGCTTCTTTTCCCCTTTGTCTGTTGCTCTGATGAGGGAATTACAAATTTACAAGTGATGTAATATAGTAATTCACAGGTTATTCCTCCATTTCAATGGAGGAACAAGTAAAGAGTGTGTTTTTATGAGGGTATTGTGAACATTTGGAGCAAAGATCCTTACCAGGGTCTGGATTTGTGAACAGATACAAAGGGCCTCCATTTTAGAAAAGAGAACAAATAAAGAATGAGTGCAAAGAGGATAAAATATAAGTACAAAGGGTCATTCATTAAAAGCAACATACAGTAATGACAGTTGTACTGTAGTTACTCTGGCAGCTCTTACTTTATTTCCATTCTCCTTTTAACCCAATTTTAATTTCAAGTGTCATTGCCCAGAAAGCCCTGACCAAATGTTTCAAGATGACACTGGAATGCTTTGGATATCATCTTTTTCACCCCACTTTTGATGTACATGTGTGAAATAATTCTTTACTCTTGGTAACAAAGAGCTTGTTTTTTCTATTTTTCTATGAAAGTCTAGCTTTCTTTTTGAGACAAACACATACACTTTCACTCATTGTATCTGACCTAAAACTTTCTCTTTTTATTTAACACAGTATTTATGTATAACCATTTACTGAATCAAGATAAGTTAATAGAAACAGCATTTACATTATAATGAAGATGCAGCTATTTCAACCTTATTGACCTTGTTACAGCTCATCTTTCAATTTCTTAATTAAAAAGATGCAATTTTGTTTCTACAAAGCACCTAAAGAAGAGGAAATTCTGAGCCAAAAAAACCCTAGAGCTCTTCCAGAATTTATTTATAAAGAAATCTCTTATTATATTCCAGTGTGAAAGGTCATTGATTTACTGCATTGGACTGTAATTAATTTGGAAAACAGAATGTTTCTTACCCTCATTAATATTTTCCATTACTATAGGCATGAAGGTCTGTGACTAGGACCAAATAAGAAAGGTCATAAATATACAGCATCCTTCTTTTCTCTTCCGAGAATCTACTGAAGTCCTCAGAGAGGCAAAGTGTTTAAAAATGTACTTAAATGTCCCCTGTCTGTAAAGCACATTAGCACATTTTTCTGTTTGCTTGGAGATTTAGGTATCTTTTTGCTGTGCTTTGCTGAACTGAGGAATCTTTCTAGATTCAGAGGCAGAGAACAAATTGTACTGCAGGAAGACAGGGAAATTTAAACACAAATTCCTACTTCCTCATTAAAAGGAATCAGCATTATTTTTTTATTCCATTTTGCAGGAATAAAAATAGATCACTTACACGTATTTGCAAAATGCTTCTTTGACAGTGATGCTTTACAGAGAGGATTGCTCATTGATGTTTCTTTTTCAGAGCCTGATAACTATGAAGAGCTCAGCTGTGTCTCATGGTTTGTCCCCCAGTCACATCATTCATATGAGAAACTCCATGTACAAAGAGGGTGAGTTTTGAAAGGCAGCTGCCAGGCTTCCTATCAAAATGGTAAGGAGGAGCAAAGGATATACTACAACTGGTTTATCTAATCCAGCCAAGCCCAGCACTGCTCAGAGAATGACAGAAAGGTGTTATAGATGTTGTGTCCAGTTTAATTGTTAAGGTTCAATTATTAACTAATTAATTCTAGAAGCAGTTTACTAAAAATAGTGCAAGATGTTGATTCAAGCATTGCAATTGCATTTTAAAAATAAACCCTGGACTGTAAATGTTTGTAAGTGTTAACAATAACTTCACTGATGCAAACTAAGGACAGGCAAGTGTGATGTTATCTGGTGTATGGTGCTACAGGTCTGAGAGAAAGCCCTTAGAAATCAATGGCAGTAAATCTCTCAGCTGACAACGGCCAGCTTGCAAATGCAGGTCATTCTGGAAGGTATTTTTGTCTGTTTCCTTCTAGATAATTGCATTGTGGCACTTGCTAATTTCACCCCAAGAGTTGAATAAAATTGAATGCAGGAGGATGGACTTTCTGATGTGAGAAAATTATCTCCTTGATATTAGATGATTATTTGCTCATTTCATTAGTTGACAGTGCTCCAAATGGCCGTAGTTAAGAAAGAATCAATCACTGCTTAAAATCCAGCTTCAAGAATTTGTCTGCAAATAGTTAACAGGCAAGATAGATGGCAGAAGATGGAGAGGAAGACTGCAGGAGGATGAGCCAAGGTTCTTTAGAGTCTGTTGATGTCAACAAGAGTACCCATTGCAGACCCCATTCCATAGGCTCTGTGCAGCACTGATTTTTCTGCAGAGCAGACTGAGGAAATGACCTTTGCAGTGGTGCTGCACGTAGCAAAGACAAGAGCTTTCTAGCATCATTTGTTTATTTCCAGCAAAGGGACACCCTGTCAGCCACTGGCACAGAATGACACTGAATGACGTCTAATTCATCCTTGCCACTAGATGACAGCACAGCAACACGCATTTATAAAGGAACCAGTATTTTGCTATGGGTTGAGAATTCCTCCATAAGCAGGTTTCAGGAAATACAGGACCAGACCCACGGCAAGAAGAGGTGATGTGAAATTTCTACATCTTTGGACTTTCTGACGTTTTGGACTTCAACATCCAACATGAGAAGAAACTTGCATATGACTCCTGTTCTGCTGAGCAGGACAAGAAGCCTCACACCCAACAGGATGTTTTTGGATGGTTTCCTTCAGTTTGCATAAATAAAACAGCAAGTATGAGAGTGTGGTGGAGAGCAACTACCAATGCCAAAAGACAAACACGCCTACTAAATCCAATGTCTAAGGAAGATATTTGGTATGAGAAGACATTTTTTGCATGCTTTTGAGATTATATGACTTCAGGATTTTTAGTTTAACATGTCTTCTCAGTACTGATGTGATGACTTCAGTGACACAGTAGACTTGTAGTCTACACATTAGAACACTAGAGAACTCTGGTAATAGTGGATGCTTTTGGAAAACACCAATAATTCTGCCATTATTTATGCACACTTCTTGACTTCTGGTAAAATAACTTGTCAGTTGTTCTGAAGAGAAACAGATGGGAAAGGGAAAAGAACCCATGCTTTCATTTTCATGAATGCTAACTACACAGACCTTATTGGAGCAAAGGTCTGTCTGTCTTCTTTTTTTCCCCACTCCAAGTTAAACCAGTCTTCCAAATTAAGTAGCTGTAGTTTCCAACTAGGAAAGGAGAAAGCTACCACAAAAAATCAGGTTCCTTCTCCAAATTGCCATTCCACTTACTCACTCATTGCAGGGAGATGGACTACAAGACCTCTTATCAGACTTCTTACCCAGTCCCATTTTTCTTTCTTAATTCACTGTAGCCCTTGAGTTCAAATTAATATAGTATTTAGCTATTTGAATCTGTCAATCACAAAGGAGGAAAATGTAGCATGAAGTCACTATTCCATTATCACAAGACAGGGCTCAACAAAACCAATGAGAAAGGTCTCTCATGGTGGAATAACCTAAAAGTAATTAACTGCTGCTTCAAATGAAGTCTTGGACTGGTCTCCCAAACTTGTGTAAGCATCCTGTCTACAACATATTGTGAGGACACCCCCAGTCCCTTTCCTCCCCCCCCACTTTTTTCTCATTCTTTCGCCTGTCAAAAAATATGAGAAAACTTTTGTTTTTGACAAATTATGGATTCTCTAAAAACCACAGTTTTCTCTCCAGATTCTTTCTAATCATCATCTGGAGAGTAGCTTTATGATTTCCTGTGTGGCAAAAAGAACTATGGATTTAATTTGAATGTAACAGTTTAAAATGTCAACAACAAAAAAATTATTTGTCCTCATCTGTCCTATCTTAAAGGCGAACATGCATAATAGTCCATGAAAATAGTATTTGCTTCTGCTCTCCTCTACTTTCAGTGAATGCCCCTGATAATTAGTGCTGCTGCATGTGTCTGTATTCAACACATACAGGTTGTGACACAACAGGACTGTAATATATTAGCATTTTGTGACCAATTTTTAAACATGTTTACAATTTTTCTTCATAATTCTCCTTTCTTTCAAAGGGAAGGAGAAATTACAGCCCACTGAGAAAAGGAGGAGAGAATAGCTGTGCGTGGGCAGAGAATAAGCATATTCCAGGATTTTGTGGCTTTTTCTTTTATCGGTTTCTTTCTATCTGATAATAGAGCTGGTGGATACCATACAGGGAGTACTTTATCATTGGAAAATAATGTGTAGGAGAAAAAAAAAAAATCAGTCACGCCATTAATTGCTTATAAATATAAGCTCTCAACCTTAGCAATCAGCCTTCAGGATTTCTAACCTCTGAGTTCTGTTCAATTCCTTCATTTGAATAAAATTATCAACTTGTATCTTTTCTAGTGTGATTAAACACATTGCTTGCAGGGAGAATATGATTGAATAGAAAAGATTTGCATTTGTAGAAGTCCACATCTCAAGTTTCCCTTTCTGTGAGTGTCTCTATACATGCACTCCTATAAACTTACATACACATGCACACAAGCACTTGTGCATCCACTTTGGTGCATACGCACACGTATGTGTGTTTACACATCTGCATATCAATAGGGGGGTGAGGTACAGGAAAGCAGAAAGGAAAATAAAAACCAAAGCTAAGTTTAGATGGAGTGATTTAGAAGTTAAGGCCAGGTTTTTCAAACTTCTTCACTCAGCTGTGTTCACTGTGACATGCAGAAGAATTCAGTACAGGGTTTCTCAGGGAAGTTTAACACAAGAGATGCTGCTGAGCCTTTCTTACTCCTCTGACCACACAGCTTAAGGAGCTCAGCTGGAGGCTGTTATTTCTTACCTAGAAGACCTGTGTTTTAAAAGCAAGTAGGAGGAAAAAGGAAACTCTCTCAGCCTGTTGAAAGCTTTTTCTTTAGTCAGTCATGCCTTGCATACAAATGGTTGCACCTGCAAACACTACAGGCACATTTGTACAGGCCTTTGAAAAGCTGGCCATAAAAGTAATTTTCCCCAAAGCCATGCCTATAAAAAAAAATTTCCTTACCAAAATGTTACAAGCTTTTAAATCTGTTTTTATTTTCCTTACTTATTATTTACTGTCATTCATACTCCTGCCTATAGAGCACCAAGTAACCCATGCAGCTGTTCTTGCAGAGAGACATAAACATTCTCTTACATTACGATTTGACACTGTAATGTGTTCTGATATTGCCATAATAAATGAGAAAATTAAGTGCCTATAATACAACATAGGAAAAACCACACGAGTGATGGTAGAAAGGGAATTATCTCATGTCTGATAAATGGTAATTGGGACTTAGGTGAGCATTTCTGCTGATCATATGCTGCCTACGGCAACTGAATCTGAACTTCTTATTTCCTTCACTTGGATGGTTTAACAATGATAGAACAACAATGTGGAATTATGACCAGATGACAGTGGTAAAAGAGGGGAAAATCAAGATTCTTCTGACTACAAATCATCCAGTTAATCTTATTTTTCTCACTGTCTCTACATTTCCTTTGTCCGTGACCAGTTAAGTTGCAACTCTTTGTCCTTCTAGGACAGGATGCTTAATATGAGGTTGCCTTTCATTAGCTGTCAATCAGCCTCATCTGGCTTCATAGAAACAAAATGCAGAGAAATTCCTCCTTATCTTTTTCACTTGCAGTCTTCTATCATGAGATTCGGGAGTTTATCATGTTGATAAGATTATTGCAAGAAGATTGTTATCAAAGCATGGTCAATGTTAATGTGTCCTGGTTTGAGGTAAAATAGAGTAAATTTTCTAGTTTGTAAATCCACTTTTCAGCTAAGTCTCTTCTGTCTGACAAAACTCTGAAATTAACAGCACATTGATCAGAAACTGTTCACTCCCAGACTGATAAGAGCTGATTATACCAAAGAATGGTATGCATGAGGATCTTATTTTCATTATTCACTATGGTCAGAAAATTCATCATTTGCCCAACCAGGAGCTGGAAGCAGGAAGACATAGAGGAGTCTCCCCTGCAAGAAGGAGTGGACAGGGCAGGTGACCCAAAACTGCCCAGCAGGAGTATTCCATCCCATCTGCCCCATGCTCAGTATAAAAGCTGAGGGATCAAAGTGTCTGCTCTCTTCTTTGCTCTTTCTTCAATGCCCGGAATCTAAAGACTCTGTCTGTCCATCTGCCTTTGACCCAATCCAAGCTCTCCTCACTCCAGATCCAGCAACCAGCTCCTGACCAAACTGACCCCAGGCTGGGTCTTTCCCCATGTCTTCTGAGGATGTGATCATCATCCTGGGAGCTTGATATGGTTTTGTATACATCATACGCTTTTTATATTTTTCCTTTTCATTTTATTCATTATTTTGTTGTCTATTAAAGTAGTTTAGAATTTTTCTAAACTCATAAATCTCTTCATTCCTTC
>VZTY01016144.1:599609-621819 GCA_013400935.1 Turnix velox | reverse complement strand
AAAGACTCTGTCTGTCCATCTGCCTTTGACCCAATCCAAGCTCTCCTCACTCCAGATCCAGCAACCAGCTCCTGACCAAACTGACCCCAGGCTGGGTCTTTCCCCATGTCTTCTGAGGATGTGATCATCATCCTGGGAGCTTGATATGGTTCTGTATACATCATACGCTTTTTATATTTTTCCTTTTCATTTTATTCATTATTTTGTTGTCTATTAAAGTAGTTTAGAATTTTTCTAAACTCATAAATCTCTTCATTCCTTCCTTTTTATTTTGAGAGAGGAGTGGGGACCATCTGTCATACAGAGGGGCCTTTTGGGCCAAACCCAGGACATAATGTCATGGGACCCATACTGTTAGACAGCTTTTCAGTAATTTCTTTGCATTAGATCAGTGCTGAGACACTCCACTGTAGTCCTCAGTAGAAACATGACAGATAAAGGATAGAAAAAGGCAGAATCATGATTCTAGACAGATAGAATTTCTGGGTTTCCAGCGGATTAAATGATCTGACCAATACCAAAAAAATACTCTGTGGCAGTGCCAATTATCTGTATTTCATACAGCCTTTCCTAAACCTTTGTGCTACACAGTCAACAGGTTTTCAAGTTGCCTTTTGACCTGGTCTTTCATACCATGATTGTGTGCTTCTTAATAAAGCCATGACTATGATAGGAAAAAGTGTAGACAGCCATTGTGATTCTTTTGGCCTAATTCATCATAGGACAAGCTCTATTTTGATTCCTGCCCTATGTAGGAAAATATTTTAAGGTAATGTAAGGTAAGTATGGTTTGGTCTTTAAGTAAGGAGCATACAGATTTTTTTGCTTTTTTTGCACCCGATTTTCCCTTTCTATTGTTCACTAATCCAAAATCACTGTAGCTTTAACTGAAGAATGAATATTTTTAAAGTTAATTTGTCAGCTACAATGCATACCTTCATGTAAGCATGGTTAATTTTAAGTTCAAACTGACATCTATGGTCAGAATTTTTCTCCTGGCAATATGACACTAATTGCACACTCAGTTTCTAGCCATCAGTCTAAAAGCAACAGTTATGGCTCTCAGACAGCTTATATCACATATAAATTATATGAACTTAAATTTTCTGCACTATGTTTGTGAAATGGCATTGCTAACTTGATGCTTAATTTAACATCAGTAAGTGGAACAGGTTTATCTTAGTGATTATGTTGCTTTGAGATCAATAATAAAGCTTGCCTGTAAGAGAAAAATTCTACTGAGGAAGTTTGATGGCTTTTATAATACTTCCCAAGCCTGGGAAATACTGAACAGCTTCATTTTCTAGTGAACCTTCCTCATAATTTTGTCCACCTCTGCTGCAGCACACAGTGGTGGTACAATAGTTTACCCTCTGAGCATCTCATTCATGTATTCTCTCTAGCTTGCACCTATTGGTGCAAATGTGTCACTTAGTGTTTCTGCCATCACTCAACAGGAGTCAACGATCTTTTGTAGTAAATTAAATTGACTTCATTTTTAATGGGACTTCCATGAAGATAAAAAAGAGACATAAAGTTAAGGACCAAGAGTAGCTTAAAAAAATCATTTGTCAGCAACAAAGCAAAAAGATTTCAGTAAAGCCATGTATGCTGCAACACTGTTGATTTTGGGAAAATCATGCCAAATAAATTTGGCCCCTTTTCTCTTTGTGTGAAGGGTAAGAGATACTCAGAAAATATCAGTATTATAGGACTGAAACAATCACAGACAGATAAAGGAGCTTAACAGTAGAGATGACCTATAGCTGATTAAGAAGTGGAAATGGCTGACAAGAATTATTTGGATATTTGTATGGATTGCACTTAAAATGCTTGGGAATGACATCCATAAGGTGCTAAAATTCTTTAATAAGCCAAATGTGTATTTGCGTATGGTGGAAGAAGGACTAAGAAAAGGTAGTTACACATATGGGGAAATGCTGGCGTGACAGATGGTATTTGTTTTATTTATGTCTTCACAACTGTGTTTATGTTCTTTTAAGAAGCCTGTCTGGGTGGAGCCTTGCAGAGAGGTTGTGCAGACTCTTTCCTTGGGGAAGCTGTTGAGTATGTTGAGAGAGAGACATTTCCAAGATTCATGGGGTGGGCAAAACATACACAGAAGGAAAATGACTTGAAACTCGAGCAGAGACACTACAGGGATTGGAAGGGTGCACCATGGCAAATCTGACAAAGATTAAGAAACCCTCCCAAGGACAAGAGAACAGAACTTGCTATAGTGACTTGGGAAGTCATTGAGTTGTTTGGAAGCTATGATTTGCTTGCAAGGACAGAAAAACATGGAATGTCTTTGTAAAAAAATGTAATGCAGTGCTGTCTTCCCCAGGTTCTTTAAGGAATATTTAATTTAAAAGTTTAATTTCTAGCTTTTGTTCAAATAAGTGTTGGCTTTTCTAATCTTAAAACCACTCTGTTCTGGATTGAAGGTCTAAGCACATCAGATACAGTACACTGTTTGACTCATCATCCTGTCTACAGTGAAAACATAGAAAGTGTTAAAACAACCTAATTTAATGTAAAACCTATTAAACATCTTCTAACTTCTAGGGAAAACAGAAAGCGATGGAATACCTTAAGTGATAATGAGCCCTTAACTTACTATTTTGGTCTTTAAACCTTATTCCAAGAACAACAGACTACATTTAGAAAAATATCTTCACTCAGTACAGTTTTTCTGGGAGACTCACTCTCTCATAGCATACATTTATTTTTGCCAGATGGTTTTTAGGAAACAACGTCCTTTTGGCTCAAATCAATTTTCTCCTAGCACATAGTTCCATCTCCAGGTAAGTCTTTGGAGTAGATCACTAAAATACTGTTTATTCTTCTTGGTTCTTCAGATAACTGCTGCAGGTAATTTTGGCAACTGTGAAATAGAAATCCTTTATAGTGAAAAGATTTTGTTTTATTTAAGTATATTCCCAAGAGAACTGGATCATTCAGCTGTCAGTTTCTGTTAGATAAGCAGGATATCTTGGACCTTAGTGCAGAAGTTTCTCATTGCTACTACTGCATATAGCACAATGCAAGCAATTTATACTTCCCATTTATGTTAATAGTGATTTATTAAAAATTCATCAGAACAACTGAAGCTGGCAGAATCCCTCAGAATCACTAAATAATTAATAACTCTTCCACAAAGGTGACTTAGGCTCAGCATGCAATACCTTTTTTTTTTGGCTTTCCACTGGAATTTTTTGTCCCCTACTGGAGTAAATAACTAGTCTCCCTATTCCAGTGCCAGGGAAGAACCAGGTATCTTTCAAAGCTGCATTGCTGAATAAGTTTCTGCCAAATGTAACTGACGGTAAATGCCAAGGAAAGAAAAAGTTATATCCTAATCTCCACTCCTTTTGGCATTTTCTCCCCTCATAACTCCACAGATGTGAATAGCTGGCTCTCTACTTCACATCCTTTTTCCACAAAATACAGGTAGAAGTGGTGCTGTTGTCAGTGCCTTTTGTCTGTGTGATCAAGGGTTAGATCTGTCAATCTGCACATTCAAACATTTCATCAAATTTGAGACAGAATCTGAACTGTTCAGTACTTGCAAAAGGCATTTCTGATCAGGACCAATTACTGTTTGGTCATGTTTAATCTTTATTGACTTCAGGTGTAAAATGAAGAGTGAATCTGAGGCTAATATGTTGCACGAGTGTCTAAAGTCATAGATGGGTTCCCAAGTCCAGTATAAGTGCTTTAGGAGATCTTGATCTTACAGAATTGTTATCAGGCAGATAACAAAGCTATAAAAAGCTGCAATTCAGTGCTTGTCTTACTGTTACCTATTAGTAACCTCAAGAACCTCACTTGTAACATTTGACAGCATAGGAGAACCTTCATTTTGGTAGTATAGAATGGGAATTATAAATTATTTAACTTGTTAATATCTTATGATTAGAAGAATGACTGAAAAAGTATAATAATTTAATTAACAATGAAAGTTTGGAGTATGCTACAACTAACTATACTTTCTTTCAAGTGACATAATTTGTGCAACTCAACTTCCAAGGTACTGATCAGCAAATCTTGTCCTCCAGTATTCTACCTTTTTTCATTCCATGAAATCAAAGTATCCATAGTCCCTCATAATAATTTCTAAAAGGAATGTTAAAATGTATCCATCCTTCCAAGGGGTTTGAATTACTAATTCTGTTAATTTGTCAGTACAATACTGTTGAAGTAACTCAGTAAATACTGAATTTGGGCCTGCAACAATGATCAGACTTGTTTTGGACTGCCAGACAAACCAGCCTTAAGAGCATATGTTCCTTTCCACACTCTCTAAAAGTTTATAAAGATGCAGTACATGTTTTCTTATGCTTACCAACTCAGTGACAATCACTAAACACATGAAACTGCACTAGTTCTTTGAGAGGATGCCTATCTGGCCAAGGAAGATTAGAATACTAAATTAGAATACTAAAAAAATTTGTTGGTATGAGAGATTACTGCACAAAAGAATCTATTGGGCTGAGGGATGTTGTAAAAAGATAAAAAGAAGCTAACTGTGATCTTGTAACATTCAAACAAGAAGACTCCACTATTATAACCTGTTTACTTTGGATCTATTTGTTCAACAGAGGAAAAGAACTCTTGTTTGTTCCTCAGATAACCTTACATGGCTGTGTGACATTTCCACCTCTCAGCCTTGATGTTATATAGGAATCATGATAAAAGACATGATACAGAAATAAAGAACTTATTTTCTGTATGTTCCTATAATGGCAGATCCATTGACTGACTTTAAGGCTACATAAGAGCTCCCTTCATCAACAGAGTGGCAAATGGAGCTACATGGGATAAGGGAGACCAAACAATAACCTGGATCCTCAAAAGAATGGGAGATCTCCTGTGGAAATTACTAAGTTGCTCTCCTGAGTGAGTTTCTTTCCCCTTCAATCCTTCTTTTAGTCTGTGATCTTTCGCTATGTGCTTCTCACAGGTGTCTGGTTCTCCTTAGATGAGTACAAAGGTTACTTTAATACATTTGTGTCACCTTGAATTCTATTCTATTAGAGCATCCTTGAAATCTCCCAGAGAAAACAAGCTTTGCTCCTTATAATTGCTTCATACCAAAGACTCCCAGAAGCTGGAACCACTACGACTTCCTGTACTGCACTCATCCAGGACTGATAGCATCCCATAAATGATAAAGTAATCAAAGGAGACTGCAATACTGCAGATGGAACTAGATTTTATACACTATATCTTTTCATTAGTATTCTCTGTCTCTGCATTTTCCTCTTTCTATTGATGCATTTCAGCAAGTATGGGGTTTTTTTTTTACAAATTCGCTGGGATGGCAACTTCAAGTACATACTGACAATGGCCCTTACATATTCCTTTTCTGGCCACTACTCTGCACATCTTTTCTATATAATAAGTACTTCCTACTTCCTTACACAAACCCAAATTATCTGTATTGTTGGAGACCCTGACTGTCAGTTGCTCCTAATTCAAATACAGTTTATATCCCTTGGTAAAAGCTACTGAATGCCCCTGTGGTTACCCAGCTATGTAGCCTTCCATTATATGCCCACTGACTCATAAGAATTGCACATCCGGATACCCCTGGTTGATGAGCGAGGAGACAAAGAGGAAATCAGCTTCCTTTGTCAGACAATGTCTAGGTCTCAGTGTTATTATTACTGAGCCTGCACTCTGTCCCCCTTACTGTGAGAAGCAATTTTTTGTTTCTTTAAAGAAACTAACATCTAAACAGACAAGATAAAGGATGGAGAAAGGAAGAGCGTATTATCCATTTTATAGATAAGTAACAAAAGTACAAGGAAAGTAGGATACACTCCTGTGGTCACGCAGGAGGTCCGTGGCACGTTCCAAACAAAGCCTTCAGTCCTTGGTGAGGTGTCTATGATCTGTGAGTTGCAAGGATGTTAAAGCTCTTTTGTTAAATCACATTTTCTCTTTCAAGCAACTTACAGCAGGGCTTTTTATGAGGATCTTCTATGACACTCCAGCCAATCATCTTCAGACACATAATTGCAGATTTGGTACCTGTATTTTCATGGAGCCGGTACTCGGTTTTTTGTGTTTTGTTTTTGTCTGTTTCTCAACAATTTCCTTCAGGTGCATTGCTTTGATTAAGCTTCACTGTCCCCCTATTGCTGGCCAATGCCCTTGGTTTCATTAATATTGTCTTTACTATGTAAGTACCAAAGCCAAGTAACTAGTTAATCCACCTAGTGAGCAGAGTTAATGGCTCATGGTGCAGACTGGCTGTATCTGCACTAAATCTGGGACAAAGTGAGAGTATGAAGCAGAGCAACCACTGGAGCACTGTATTATGTGAAAGGAATAAAGCTTGTCTCAGACCCCACTGTGTCTTCACAGTGTAACACTTCCCTTAAATCTACATTTTAGTGTCTCTCTGTCCAGCCAATGAATTGGTTCTATCCAGAATGGACCTAGGTGAGAAACTAGTATGTATATAGTGGGGACAACAGGGAGGTTTTATCTTACAGACAAACAAATGAATCAATACAGCAGGGTAGCTAACACTAAGTGAATGTTTCCACTCAGCACAGGGATTAGTTTTGGTTAATCGTGGAATGGTCTTTTCCTTGAGATCTTCACCGATGTCTTGTCAGCAGAAAGGATTAAGCAGAGGGCAAGCACTGTCTGAAGGCATCATTCCTCTTGTAGTCCTTTCTCAATTTGTCCTAACTTCAGAGCACAGAATTGGGCAGGACAAATAAATTCACAAAATCATTTGCACTGTTAGACATTATTAAACTTTTCAGGCTTTTCTCTGTTCCAGAGGCCATGGCTACCAGGATGAGTCAGGAGCACAGGTTGACCTGAATCAGAACAAGTTTTATTTAAGATGGTGAGAATCAGGGCTAAGTGGCAACATGAGATATGAAAAGACACAAAAATGTTTCCAACCCTGCTTGGAACAGTTTTTGTCTTGGAGGCTTGGTTAAAAATGGGACTAAATTTTCACATAAACTTATGGTCCAGGAGTGGGCCAGTGACTTTCTGTACAAGGGAAGCACAGAACAGAAAGAGCCTACATAATAGATAGAAACTACTTTTCTGTTCCAGGATTAAGGGTATCATCACATCATCATAGGCAGAATTTTTATGGCTTGGCTTCTTTTGTTTGGTTGCTTTGCATTAATAGTAAAAGATGATTTGGGCTGAGGGGCGAGGTGGGGAGGAGAGGGAAAGAGTATCTCTAGAGAAACAGAAATCCAAATGAAAAAAACCTTTTGTTTGCAAGTGCATCAGACCTTATAAAAGTATATAATCCATGGATCATTGGCACAATCAACTGTAATGGCTCCAAAAGAGCCATTGTGTTAATGTAGCCGATGAGCACAAGTACTGTCTCTGCATACTAATAATCCTCATGAAAATTTTAACAACATGCAGATAGTGGATAAGTGCAGCATGTAGTTGTTTTTTAAAAGTGAGAACATAGTACTGTAAGTTTCATCAAAATGTAGAAGAAAAACTAAAATTTATCCAGTATCAAAATGTAACTTCAGTAACATCTGATATTTTTTCTATAAAGTAACTGATTCTTGACAAAGGAAATTAAGTAGGACTCGTTTGTCTGGAATTCATAAAGAGTTTTGATATAATACCATTTGGGAAATCAGTAGTTAAGCAAGAGAAGTTGGGGAATAGAACAAGAAGTCTAAAGCAGGCAAGGATAACAATTTAAAGGGAAAGCATGGCAGTGAAAGCAGCATGCTAATGGAGTTCTGCAAAGACTGATTTAATATTTTCATTAATAAGCATGACATGGAAAGGAAAAACGTGGTAACAAAATTTCCTGAAAACACAAAAATGAGGAGATGTTGTCAATACAAAAGAGGACCAGAATATCATATGAGACAACTCAGATGATTTGATGAGCTCAGAAAATACAAAAAGAGTGGCATTTAATATTGAACACTACAAAGTCATGGGTTCAAAGACAAAAACATACAATCTTGTCTTTCAGCCAGTAGAATTCTATGAAAGGAGATGTAGGATTCTTAATTAGCTGCAAGATAACAGTAAGCCTCAATGCAAATTAGTAATGAGAGAAGAAAACATCATCCTAGGATGTATCAGGAAGGTATCACAAACAGTATTGCATTTAGACAGTGATGCAAGACTACATCTTGAATATGGGAGAGAATCATGTTCTGAAAGAAGAGGATACAAATGTGATTAGAGAAAATGTAAAGAATCTGACTGTTTAGCTAGCAAAATTAAGGCTGAGAAAGTTTCTGATTAATGTCTGCAAATACTGCAGAGAGGTAAATGCCGGACATAAAGGGTAGTTTTAAAAATTAAAATTATTGCCAATAAAGAACAGTCTCACATTGAGGATGTACATTTGTAGTTGGAATTCTGGAATTTAGTTGGATTCTGGACAACAGAAGGTGTGACATTCCAGAATGACTTGCAATAGAAGTGTCAAATATCTAGTGGTTCTTAATATAGGATGTGACCAGTTTGTAAGTTGGATGAACAGGAGGTGGTGATGGCCAACCCATAAGACAGGAATCACCTTTGCATGCCAGAATGTTATCCTATGCAATAACATATTTTGAACAATAATCCTACAAAATAACCTCTGAGTTAAAAGTGTGAGCTTAGCACATGTTCATGTGATTCTAACAGACAGTCACTAATGTAGACTTACCTTGTATTGCTTTCCATTTATGCTGGGGCTGAATTTGTGTATTTAAGAATTACTATACTTTAAAACAAATCTGTAATTGTGAGAATTTTATTTATTTGTAGATGTCTCCATTGTTTCCTTTTATAATCTCTATTCTTTAACTTTTCAGTTTCTACAAATCTGTAGCAAAACATTCTGGTTTATTGTGTAAATAGTCTATTTATTTCCAAATACTCTGGGCAGAGGTTTTTTAAAACTCATTAGCTTTCACTTTAATTCAGCAATGATTAAGACTGAATTACATTAACCAGAAAGAGGAAGATGGCAGAGACAGGGAATTTACAAAAGAGAATTCTGCTGTTGCATTGCACTACTAGTTACCTATTTACTGGAGTATTTTTAATAGTAGGGAACAGTGGGAACTTGCTTAGAATTTCCCAATTATTTCCTTTTTCTGCTTCCTAAGATTCATTCCTCTTCAATCCTTTGGTACCTAACCTTTTTCCATGAGGTCTCAAAGATGTCTGTCAGATCCTTTCCAGCCAAGTCCTTAAGATACTTTGCTTGAATATGATTTAGACCTTCTGAATCATAAATATTTAAATTATTGAAATATTATTTTACCTGCTTTTTATTAATGCTGCTTCTAGACATTCCCAAAGGCTCATTAATATTTATCTCACGGAGCTCCATGCTTTTCTCTTCTTTTATATTAAATACTAGGAAAAAATTTCTTTTCGTCTCTGGCCAGTATCAGTTGACCTTTCTTTTGATTTAGGATGATCTTTGTTTTCTTTTATACACAGCGTTTTTATTTCTTTCATCTCTTTTCTCAGGTTACATCATTAACCTGAATTCTATTTTGCCCTTTCCTTTATTTCTATTGTCCTGTGTTACAGATGTAGCTGCTTGTCTTGTCTGTTGTGTCCTCTTTTCTTCCTGTTGTTTTCTAAATAGATTGTGTTGCCATATTTATGGCTAAATGATGCTTCTATGTGGAATTTGGATATTAAAGTGTGACTGTCTCAGAAAAATATACAATTTTTCATATGTCCAGCTATAAAGAATAATGTCAGTCGGTTTTGCTAATTTCAATTAATGTAATTTGAAATAGTAATTTAAGGAGGGATATTAGATGCAGGTTCTGAATATGAACACTGTGGGATTAAATGCTGACATCCCTGTAGTCTATGGAAATTTTGCCCCTGGCTTCAGATGAGTTAGGATTTTATTCCAATTCTGGATTTCTATATGTATTTAAGCCTAGAACTACACCCATAGACTGAGTAGAACTTCCAAAGCAGTAATATTCCTCTGCTGAAGAGTTTGTTGAACTGGCCCAATGTATTCCAGGTATGAAACATTTTACTACAAATACCAAATTAATACATAATTAAGACATTCCTGTTTTAGAGCTAATGAAAAACCCAAGTGAATCCTTCACATGCACCTGCAAAAATAATACACAAAAAATATACAATATAAAAAACCACCTTATGGATAATACACATTGTTTTAAGATATTGGAGATATCCACATTCTCAGTTTTATAAATTCAAATAAGTTTGCAGTGTTCTATCCATAAGGCTCTTCAAAGAACGAAGCAATTAAAACATTTTATTAATTATCATTAAGTAGTAAAAAATCACTTAGCCTGTAACATTAAGGAATCCCAATTCCAAAACAAAGTGACTTAAGTATTCATTGTTGATCTTCCTTGAGACAGATTACTATTTTCGGAATTGGGGGTAATGTCCACCAAAAAAAATGTAAAAAATATTATTTCTATGCTGTGACTACTGTTACAATATAGGTGTGTATGTATACAAGTTACCTATTTTTAAATTATTGCCCCACAGAAACAGAACTTGCATTATGTAGATAGGTGGAGTGTCATCCAAATGTAGGATCCAGAGAGGTTTGCTAATTGCATGGCACTCTGCAGAAGGTTGTGCAATTGATGCTGTTAAGTATTTGCAACTGTGGCTGAAAGCTAAGGTAGGACTATGTCACATTATCTATCTGCAGGCTTGTCAGTTTAAGCCAGTCCAGGAATATGGCATCTTTTTCTCATCTGACTTTGACTGATTTGGAATAGTTCTTTGAACTGAGTTTTTAAGTAAGCTGTTTTTTTATGTTGTTATAAATGCAAGTTCTTCTATAGATACAACAAAAAAGGTACACTCTTTCGTGTCCTTTGTGCTGTTTTATATTGCCAACTCAATAGTTCCTGGAATTATGAGTTTCTTAAAAATTAAGATTAACATGGAAAAAACAGATACTACATTAGCTGAAGTGGAGACAAAGTTTCCTGCAAATGTCATAGGTCTAGCTGTAGCTTTCTTATTATAAAAGCTATATTCTCAACTTTTCATTCACAATCAATAATGATAAATAAAACAAGACCTTCAGACATTACATAAACGGCTACTATATGTAGACTACATTTCAAAGACTCAGTCTACTCTTACAGGTTACGAATGGTGATTCCTCCACATTTAAAATTTAGTTTCCATCTGGTTTTACCTTATGTTCTAGAAAATGCTTATTTGGTTAGAGATCTTTAGTATCTGTTTTATTGGCTAAGCTGTGAGAAGCTGCAGTGCCAAGAAAGAATGTGAAAACTGACAAGCTATGAGGGCTGATAAATAGAGATGCAATAGCATCAAATTTATGGCTATGAATAAAAGAATTATCCTCAAAACCGTTATTTTTATATAGTTTATATCATCATAGTATACAGTTTTCCACTGCCACTTACTCCTTGCTTGTGAGATTCTTCACAGAAAAGCAACTGATACTTTCAAGTCAGGAACACCAGAAATTGTTCAACAGCAAAAACTGGCAGTTGCATGAGAAATGGCCGTAGCAATGAGCTGGAGCTACTCATCCAGGATCACTCTGTTTATATTGATCTCTTGCCAGTGTTTGCATACAATAAAATATCTTAGCCAGTCCGTAGCATGGAAATAAATAAAAAGCATTTAAGGAGGTACTGTCTGAATAGTCTCTCAAATGTTGGTGAGCCAGCAGGACACTTTCCAATTTTCTTGTCCTCTTTCTTTATTTTATTAAATCCTTTTTCTACCAAGAATAATTAAAGAGATAAACAGACAGATTATGGAGTCCCAAATAAATATAATATAAAGATTCCTAATTTTTTATAATTTTTTGTTGTAAAACAGCAGTAATAAATCAACAAATCAACAGCATTAACAAGTGAAACACATACAGAAAATCAACTGAATTGCTACTACTTCTGCACTGTTGTGCAGCTCTGACTTTACTATTGTCTGTAGTGTGGCAATGCACTACTGTGACCTGCTAGATGTAATACATTAATACAATGAGTGCTCAGAATCTGCTTCTTTCTACCATACATTCACAAGGCACAGTCACCAAACACCACTGAGCATGTCAATGTATCAGCTAAAGGTCATACATTACACCTGCTACTGCATCATAAAAGGTTTGCTTTGCAGCTTTCTTTCACTGGTTTTATGCTAGTGCAACTTCCCTGAGTGAACAGTAATCCATGCCAGATAGAGTGAGTTGAATTTCAAGCCCACCAGCTGTCAAAGGTTTTCTGTTCCTGTAAGAGGAGGGAGTGGAAACAAACTGATGGTTTTAATGAGCAGGTGCACCTTTGTCTGTAATAACAGGTTCTTAATAAAATATAATGTTAAAAACATCTGATTCAACACTGTGGTTTGCTTCTGGACAATTGTTTCTTCACTGCAGATCTCTCCACATCTCTGGGGAGATGCAAGGGACAGGCAGAGCAGAAGGCAGAACCTGTTGCCAGTGAATCTTACAAATAACCTCTTACAGAACCTTATTGGATCTTATTAAAAACAAAGCAGATAGAATTTATGTTGGGCAGCAAAAATACACTGTGCAATTTGTTTGTTGTATGTAGAATATTAAAATAATTTTTTAGGTATGTAAAAGTTTTTCAAATATAATCCTTCATAGCATTCAAATGGAATGTCTGCAGTTTTTTGGGAAAATTCCTGCTCAAGGATAGGCCTTATATTTTATGCTATATATATAAAAATTCAAATGATATCTTATGGTAAAGAGACTGAAACAAAGAGCCATTTATTTTGAAAAAATAAAACAGATGGGCTAAATTCCGCTCCATGTGGAGACAGCTAAAGGGTACAAGTAAGAAAGTAGGCATTAGGCATTTGCACATGGAGTATTTTTTAGCAGAATAAGTTAGTTACAATTTTTACTCAGCGCTCAAGGATAGGTCTGCACTCATTTAAACACTGTAGCTTCACAACGAAATAGCCTTTTTCTGACTCTCTATGTAACCTATCATCTAAATCTATTCCAGGCTGGACAAGGCACTGAGCAACCTGATCTAGTGGGAGATGTCTCTGCCTATGGCAGGGGGATTGGAGCTAGATGATCTTTAAGGTTCCTTCCAACTTAAACTATTCTATGATTCTATGATCCTATTCCCGTGCAAGCAAGTGTATTAGTTTAGAGTGTTAGCAGATCAAAGTGCATGCTGCTTCTCTTTCAAGCCTAGAATTTTAGAGAAGCCTTTCAAGCCTTTGCATTATAGAGAAAAAGTGAGAATCCTTCCCCATCTCATAGGAAGCATAAAAAGATCAGCTAAAATGCCTTTTGCCAATTCATTGCCTGAGTGGAATGCCAATCTAGGTTAAAGTTCTGCCAATAGCTTTTAGCCATTGTCCTCTACCAAAATAAAAGAAATATTTTTTCCCAACATTTGGGCAAGTGTACTACATTGCATTTAAATGTTCCCATGTGGCCTGATGTTTGTGAGACTGGAATTTATCTGAACGTTTTTGTTGCCAGCCTGTTGGCAATCAGTCTGGGCTTGCTGTCTTGCCAACTAGAGATCTTAATAGCACTATCTGTTTCTTGAGTAGCACCATTTTTGTCTGCAGTTCTCTACTGTCTTCTCATGTTAATTTTGCATTGCTTAGAAGCTTCTTGTGACAGCTATGCAGTTTTGCTTTGTACTCTAATCTTTATGCACAAAAAATATGAAATCAAGAGGACAATTTAAAGACCTGTGAATTTCTCTACTGAATCATTATGCTCTTGATCATGAGTGACTTCATAACGGATCCAGTTGGGAGGTTTATAAAGGACTAAATCTAAATCTCAAATATTTTCCTCTTGAATTTGGCAATACAGCTTTTGATTCATTTATGCAGCTTGTATTTTTTATAAGGTTAGTCTCAGTTGGTTCAGTTCACTTCTGGAGAATACAGAGGGCACAGCCACAGAATAACGACGAAGACAAAAGCAGAGTGCCAGTCTATGATTAAATACTGTAAATTATCAATAAAATCACTTATCTTTAGATTTTTCCCTCCCTCAGAAGTAGAGGCAACTTTTGCTGATAATCCAGTTTGAAATCCTCTCTCTTCCCCAAAGGAGTGGAGTAGGTGTGAATAATGTGACAAGACTGTGCTGAGATTGTGACATTCATTGAATGCTGTGAATTTTTGTCAGTGTTTGTACAGGGCCACATTTTCTTTACTATTGCCTTCCTGCTTACAGACTACATTCCCAGACTAGTGCCAGATGTAGGAACCACACAGCAACAGAGGTCATGGTTTTATGTGGATCAGGGAACATCTATTCAAAACTCCATGAGTTTCTTATTGAACAAAATGTAAGACAGCACCATATTAACAGAACTATTATTAATACAAAACTATTATTAATCTCATTAAAACAAACTCAAATCTCAGCTAACAAATCAAAAGAACATTGATATCAAAGCAGCCAGTCAACAAACGACTGTTGGCTTGCAGTACAAATATCCAGTTAATTAATGCTTAAAGTGGTAATTTTTACACATTGTGAACAGCAGTTGAGAAAAATGTCTTGTTTGGTTATAGATGCCAAATAAAGAATTTATGAGGTGAGTCATATCTGTGATTTATTCTGGTTAAGAAATGGCACCAAACCCAAGTTTCTTGATGTCCAAAACTTAATTCTGATAGGAGATGTAAAGCCCCCTTCTGTAGAATTAAGCTTTTGCTAAGTTTGAAATTGTACTGTGTGTCTGTGCTGTAGTATTTCTATCATGGAGGCTTTATTCTCCCCTCACAGCAGTGGACCACAGAGAGACTGTGCTACTCAGTCTTCACTAGCAGCCCCACAGACACAACTGCCCCAGACAAAATTGAGAAACAGTAGTTTGATTACTCCCATTTACCAAAAATAACAGTAATAACATCAGTTCCTAAAGCATTCAAAGGTCAGAACGTGTTGTAATAAAAATGACTATTAGTTTTTTAGCACTGTTAAAAAAATCATTTTTTTTTTTTCTGTCATTTTTCCTTCTTTTACTACAAAAGTGCTCACAGAGCTATGTACATACACAGTTTACAAAACCTACAGTCAGTTCCAAATGTTCCTCCTGCCTTGCAGTAAGAAATCACCCAGGGAACAAAAGAAAAATTTATGTGAAAAAATATTTGAATATACTTTGCCTAACTAAATAGGAGATTAAAGAGGAAAATATCAAACATTTAAGCTAGCAGGGGTGTGGAAACTCTTTAGCTTTCTTAGTTTTCTTTCTTCTGGTCAAGTAAGATTGGAGCTGCATTTGCATAGCTTCTGCCACAGCTGTTTTCACCACTGAATACTTTTTACAAGCACTGAGAATAACTGAACAATGAGTTACATATCTGTTGATACTTTGTTGCACTGTTCTCAAGGTCAACATCCTTTGGGTAACTTACAAATTCAAAGGACAAGATTCAAGCTGGGATAGCAGAACTTCATTTAAAAAAAAATGACTGATTTAAAATACATCCAAGCAAACTTATGACTGGTTTTGTTACTTAGAGTGAGATGCTTGCAATAGAAATTTAAAGCATTTTTCTATGTAAAACAGAGCTCTGAATTTATTTATCTTATGGAATGTTTAGGAGGAAAAGACAATTTGAAGCTTATCAAAATGAAAGCACTTCATAGCAGAAATTTTAAATTTAGTCTAATTTCTGTAATTCCACATGATCCACTTGCCTCACAAAGAGCTTTACGTGTGAAGACCAGAACCAGCCTGGAAAAGAACAAAGATTATAACAATTCTTACCTGTGGTATTTTAAACACTGTTGGTATCCTGCAATTTTCCTGGCTTCTGTTTCTTCCCTCCTGGTAAAACAGAATACTGTATAAGTAACACATTTGGTAAATTTTGAAAACATTTTTGACATGCCACGTGCCAAAATAGATTTCCCCTTGATTTTGCAACAATTAATCCACTTTGATTTATGCCCTTGATAACAACACAGAGTGAATATTATTTGAGTTAATATTCCCATCCATTGTTTAACAACTTTCAAGGCTAACATATGTGTTACTCAACATTTACTTCTATATTTAATGATTGTAATATGTGTTTTAGTTGCTGTGGTTCCTCACAAAATTGCCTAGCAGATTTTGAAGGTTAAATGAGCTTTCTGCAGTACACGAGAGCTTCATTGCTTTCTTTTTTTGTAATAAAGATCCAGTTCTTTTTATATTAAAATTATCTTCCTTAAGGTTATTGTTGCTCTTTTAGTTAAACAGGCACCATGTACCATTCTTTTTTCATGCACTGCAGAAAGAATTGAAATAAAACCTGGAACAAA
This sequence comes from Turnix velox, assembly GCA_013400935.1. NCBI lineage: Eukaryota > Metazoa > Chordata > Aves > Charadriiformes > Turnicidae > Turnix > Turnix velox. Next base: position 605,519 of record VZTY01016144.1, on the reverse strand, counting down.
TAGAAAACCTTTATCCTTGTTTTCAGAAGGAGATAATGAACTGTCACCATAACAGTAAGGTAAATACTGAAGTCTTTATTTACAAACTGGTTTCTTTTCCTGCATTTTATACTGCCACTCTACATATCATTCTCTCACAGACTCTGAGGGTATTTATCATAAGGTATTTTTGGGATATGCCCTCTGTCCACAAGACAAATGGCATTCTGAGAAGCCATTCTGCCCCTAGTACATATAAATTAATATACCTATGCTTTAACCCAGTCCCTGTGTCCTTTCCAATCGGCTTGTGATTGCAACATAGTCAATATAGGTTGTACAGTTAGTAAGGTCATTTAGTACTATAAGCAATTGACAAGCTTAAGAGATTAAGCCATTCTACTACCTTTTCCCATCCCAAGGCCTTATACTTCTTGCTTATTGCATTTCTCAGATTTGACCTAAGAAATTTTGGCAAGACTTTGAAGTAATTAACCTAAGAATGGAATAAGTTAAAGAAACTTGAAGAAAATCTGTGTCTGGGTATAGTCCTTACAATTAGAATGCTTCGTGTCCCTCATGTAAACTATGTTCACTTATTAGAAATATAATGTAGAAAATACATTAGGGAACTTCATTGTTCCTTAGTTTCAAACCACAGAATAGGCATATTTGAAAGAGAAGTTTTTCAGTGTCAGAAGACAAAGACTGGGTTTTGCCTATTCAAAGTACATTGTTAACCATCTAAAGAATTATCTATTTAGTCTGCACTGATCAATTTCATTCTTGATGCAGACAGCTGCTATTGCATGTGATGGCAAACAAGACCCCCTGCTACGCTGCAAATTTTTCTGACTAAATTGGCTAGTTTCCCACTAGCCTCAATGGCTACAGACAGCAAGAGAAAATGAAAGAAAAGAAGATGAAAGAAAGAATCCTCAATGAGTTAGAAAAATATTAAAAGATCCAAAATTTGTCCTTCATCTCTACCAGTTAGCTGAGGGATTGTAATAAAGCTTACTTTGTGGATTTTTGGTTGGTTTTTTTTTTTTTTTTTTTTTTCTCTTTTTAAAGTATGAATTCAAGTTATCAAGCTATGCTGATTTGAAAATTGGTGTTTACATTTTATTTATTGTATTGTAAGCTGTGACGTGTCTATGACCCTACATCAATTAACCAGTTTCTTTTTCAAGATATGACTGTTGTTTCAATTATCCTTTAGAAATTTCATTTGTGGCATGCTGTAATTATACCTTGCACATACATTTTGTAAAGTTTCCCAGTGAACTGAGAAACTGTGCATTGTGTTCACAGAAACCAGTTTGTTGTGTTCTCTGTGTTAAGCACACTGTGAAAGCTTGTCCCTTGTACTCAAAATGTAAATTGGACATTGCTAATTGCATCTACTGCTGGTGATCATGTTTGGAGAGTGCAGATTTCTGGAGGGAAATGTGCCTACGCTTTGCCTCATGCTTAGATAAAACTGTGAGTCCTCCTTCAGATACGCCTTAGTATTGGCAGGATTAGACTTCACTGCCAGGGTTTCTTATGAGAAACAAAAACATTTTATAGTCTACTTGTTGACCTAAACGTGGAAATGTTTTTCTTTGTTGGAAGTAGAAGAGTTCTTATTTTCTGTGCAAAACTCCCTTCCTAAAATCTTAAGTGATGGAAAGTAAAAGTAAGATTTCACTCCTACATTGCTTGTAGGCTCTTTCAGCCAGGAGAGAGGTACAACCCGTAACACAGAGAGAGGCTGCGGTTCTGTGGTCAGCAGCTGCAGCTGCTGAGGTAGTGAAGAGGAAAGTTCATAAAAGGATGTGGTGCTCTTATTGAAAATACAGAATCATTTGTGGATGCCTTGTGGGTGCAGTCACGGGAAATGCACAGGGTTTAAACTCAGCAGACATCTGGTGATGACAAGCTACCAGAGAGGAATTAATGACTGGCTTCACAGAAGAGGCTGTTTTGGTTAGATGCAGTACCATTGTTACTCTGCCAAAGTCGCGAATACTGTTCCCAGTTTTGAGGAAAAGAGAAATGACTAATAGAGAGTTAGAAGAAACAGCCAATTTGTCTTAAAGAAGTAGTTGTTGAGTTGACCAGTGGATAATACATTGTGGCTGAAAATACTTAGCAAGAGCATGCCTGCATCACAGTAATAAGGAAGTAGTCATGAAAGTGAAACCAAATTAATGTGTAAGACCCAGTCTCCTTAAAACAGTGGTGATCCAACACACTATATTCTCTGGATTCCTCCCAAAATCAACATAAGATAGCTTTAGGATTGAATTTTTTAAAAAAAGAAAACCATGAAAAACTTCTTACCAAAGTCTGAATATGCTTTGTTACTTTTCTGACAGCTATATGCTCAGGTCTTTTCTCACAGATGTTTAAGGATTGTGAATAATGTCATTTCACATAGAACAAAGAGATAGATACACACTCTAAATCTCAGGACACAGCAGAAATAGACTATAAGAAGAAAAATCTTGTTATGTGAAGGATGACAAATCTGCAAGATTTTGATTTATTAACGCTACCGTTACTTCTTCAGAAATAATGTTTTCCTACTTCTTGGATACACAACAAATACTAAAGAAAAAGGAGCAAGAAAGTTTGTTTGAAAATACATGGCATGTAACATCATAGCTCAGGATTTGAAATTTAAGATGAAAATAGTTTCACAGCAGAAAACACTGAATTCACTGAGAAATAAACTACAATTCCCATGCATCACAGAGCCAGACAGTCTCGTGTACCACTCTGCAGGCAAAATAGATTTTATAAAGACTTGACTTACCAAAATTATGACATTGGCAAAGACAAGATAGAAAGGGCTGATGCTTCTGCTGACGATTGGGGTGGGAAGGAGGGAGGGCGAGGAGAGGTTTCTGCATACCTATAAATCAGATCAGTATAAAGGAACAAAGTGAACTGTCCCATCAAACAAATAAGCAGTAGTGAGCTAAAGAATGTTTTCCTGGAATCTCTATCCAGCTTTTCTTCAAGAGGAGATTTCATGCTCAGTTGAATATTAGAAGCAGATTATCTTGAAACACACTTCTCCTTTGCTTATGTATGGCATTTGTTTTTCTCTGTTAATAACAGAATATTAAATCTATTTCTTGGTAAGCAAAGGCTTCTGCTATAGCAGAAGCCCACCTTTTCATGTGCTTTTTACATATCTTAGCAGTTGCAAGTATTTATGTAACACATAATCTCTGGTTACAGGCAGGGGTTGCAATGTTAGAAATGGAGAATTATGACTACAGCTATTCAAAGAGATTAGGATTTGCAGTTTGTTTTCAACACTGTTGAATAACATTCAGGGTGTCTCTTTTCTTTTGTTGGTCTTAAAATTTTCTGTCATATTCAAGCAGATTTTCTTATGTGCTGCTTTACTGATGTCTCAATTCCTTTCAGCATATGCTTCAGTATAGTTTGTTTTCACACATCACAAACATGTGCCTGGGACAAGAGTCCTAAATTTTTATCTCTGTTTGCAGGCCTCAAAAGAGGGGATGTTTTTGAACGCTACTTTAAAATACTGAGTAAACAAGGGACAACACACATGAAAGAATGAATGAGAATATTTTCAGCAGGTTGTGATAAGTGCATCATCTCACACAGTGCTCCTTGATTTGGAGTTCCATCTGCAAATGTCAGTGAAACTGTCTATAGAGGTGTTTGCTTTAACTAGTGACAGACTCCTTAATTATTTATGGCAGTAAAGCCGGTAATGAAGGTAAAAGTAAAATTCTTCCTTACAGGATGTGATGACCAGAAAAGTCAAATAAATTTATGGCAGCAAAGTGATGCAGATTAGGCTGCTGAAGTGAAGAGACTTCACTGTCTTCGTGTTCCTTAATGACAAATTGAGTCAATTTGGGTAAAAATATTCACTGCTATTTGCCTGCTGTACTATTACATATAATAACTCAGTTCAGTGAGATCAGTAAAACACAAGGAGAACTACCAAATCAGTGCAAGTAATAAAATCAATGCAGAATTGTAATGCTATTAGAAACACTAGGATTTTATGCCACGGCTTCACGAAATACAAAGCAGTCTTAAGAAGTCAAAATTTACTACACAAGAATAATCATTTGCAATGAGCTGCTAATTCAAAAGAGAGGTTTCTCCATTATCCATTGTGTAACTCTAGAAGATAACGAAGAAATATATGAAAGGGAAGAGTACATGTGTTTTGGGTTTTTTTAAACAAAACGAGTGTTCAGGGTGTATCAAGTGGACATAGGAAGAGCAGCCAGTATACAATGATCAGCTGCATAATCCTAGAAGACAGGTGTGTGTACCATAAAAGGGACATATCTGGGATACCTTTGCAGACAGTTGACACAAGGGAGCTGTCACTATGCACTGTCACAAAGGGCTGGTAAAGGCAGGGGAAATTAATACTGTCACTTCAGCAAGGAGTGATTTTTGGGATTAGGCAGGAGACTTTACTGTATGTAAGTACAGATATTGAGGCATTATCCACACAATGGCATCAAAAGCCAATCTTGGCTTTCTGTTGGCATGAAGTAATCATAGCACTTGATACCACATTCAAGGGCTGCTGACAATAATGCCTTCAGTATGAGTGTACAGGAAAAGCAATGATACCTGCAGTATTGGTCATTTTTTTGAAGCAGTATCCATTAATACAGTGCCTTACATTAATTCTCTTACATTAATTCTGGCTCCAGCAAGTGCATCACACTCGTCCTTAATTTGTTATACTCATTTCCTCTAGAATATAACATAAAGTTCAAGGTTTGGGCTTGAGCCCAGCATATCCAACTGCCTAAAGCACTGAAATAACCATTATGTTCAACAACCTCATTTCTCTACAGTGGAGAACACTGAATACATAAAAATAGCTATGAATGAGAGCTTTCCCAGCTACCAGACTGAGAATGAAGTCTCCTACAAACTAGAGGGTCACTAGAAAACCTGGCTTTCACCTTGTCTTCACTAAAAAAGCTCAGTGCAATGGAACTGAAGCAAGTTGCCAACCCTGCTTTAGTCCTTCAGGAGAAGAAAAGTGGAAGATACATTTGCAGACAGAAAGTAACCATGGTGCTGCCCTGGATGGTGCCTGATGCTGCAGAGGACCTTGTGTGTCTGCAACACCCAACTGAGGAACACCAGTCTGCACCCGAGGCAGGGAATGGGACAGGGACACTAGCACTGACTGCACTGGCAGGGATGAGCAAAGATAAAAGTCTCTCTATCACAATATAGAAATGAAAAATTAAAGCTGAAAGACAGTAAAGCAAAACTGATGGTAGTGTTGTAACTCTCTGTGGCATCAGCCAAAAGTAAATACCCAGACAACAGTATAACCGTGGGACACACAATCTGTCACTGTTTTACTTTTTTACTAGAAGTAACGGATGCAAACTGAAAAAAAGTAGATTTAGGCTGGAGATAACAAAGAAGTTCTTTACTGTGAGGGTGTGAAATGCTGGAACCAGAGAGGGTGTGGATGCCCCCTCCCTTGAGGTGTTTAAGGCCAGGCTGGATGAGACACTGAGCAGCTTGGTGTAGTGGGAGGTATCCCTACCTATGGCAGGGGGGTTGGAACTCAACGATCTTTAAGGTCCCTTCCAGCCCAAACCAATCTATTATTGTTCCTGCTGGTCAGCCTAGGTTCTCCCTGTCACACTGATTCATGGCGGGCAGAAAGGGCACGAGTTGAGAGGAGTTTTGCCTTTACACTTTGTTTTGGCCACACCTTTTACGGGCGCAGCTTTTATGCCCACGGGTGTGCTCCTCAACTCACCGGCTGAAACGTGTTTCTGGAAGGCCATACCCTGAAGGGGCAGCGACCTCAGGTGCCGTTCATCTCACGAGGAGAACCCTCCCTTCTCTCACCTGCTGCTCCCATCAGAGAGCGGCCACAAGACTACAGTCCAGCCGGCC
>VZTY01016144.1:500421-599434 GCA_013400935.1 Turnix velox | reverse complement strand
CCGCCCTCACAGCGCACGCTCCCGCCCCGCCCTACCGCCGAGCCCTCCTCCCCGCCCGCCCCTCGCCTGTTACAGGCTGCTCTCACCGCGCTGAGACGCGCCCCTCTTTGTCGGCCCAACGCATGCGTGTTGCCAGAGTGTAAGTCTCCATTTTGTGTTCGTTCGTACTCCCCTCCTCCCTCTTTTCCCTTGCGGCGCTGAGTTCTCCGTTGGAGAGGAGGCGGTGGCGGCCGCTGAGGTGGGCAGGCTGGGAGGGCGCTGCTGTCCCCGCCGGCCTCTCCTCAGGACTGGCCGCACGCTCCATGCGGCGGTTGCTGCGGGCTTGCTCTTCCCCCTTTTTCTCCCGTCTGGATTTAGGAAAAAAGAATCTATAACGGCAGCATTTCGTCAGATTTTAAGTGATTTATTTGTTTGGGCTGCTTGTCCGCGTGGGGTTGCGGTGTACTGCCGGCGGCGAGGAGCAGAAATGCAATGGGTTAGAGCAAAATTAGTCAGCATCTACTCTCCGGCGAAACCTCAGGAGTCATTGCAGCAATCTCTGTGTCCGGGTCGCTGAGACTGTTGCCGAAAGTATATGTTTATAAGCCAGTAACATTAAGGATGTGACACCTCGGCACACAGAGCAAAGGGAGCTTTCCTAGGGACAGCGTGTGTCCGAGGAGCCGGTGACTTTCTCGTTCTCAATAAGTCACTTAAGAAATTAGTACGTTCAAGATGGAAGACTACAGAAAACTTTTAAGTAGTCATGTTCTTGGTTCTACACTTGAACTGAAAAAGATGTGAGCTCAGGGATGTTAAGGTGAAAGTTGCTTTTGAGACAGAGTGGATTAGGTTTAAATAGTTCTTGCTTTAGCTTAATGTAATCAGAAGTAAAAAAATGATAATGTTCCCTAAAAAAGGCAGAAACACGGAGTTCAATTCAATTGTACAGAATATAATATCAGTAAGCAGTTTTCTGCGTGATATCTTGGGTGTTGGTGATTCAAATAGGGTATTCCAGAATATGTGTGAAGGTATTTGCCACCTAATTTTAAATTGAATCAGTAAAGTATCTAATGAAAAAAATAGTATTAAATATTTTGCCCTTTTCCTTGGTGCTAGATGTCTCTTATCTTTAAATAGTAGGGGCCCTGATTTCACCCCCTTCTTTCATATTTTCCCTCAAACACATTTTTCTATATTCTGAGTAGTTTGAAGTCTTTGAATGACAGCAGAGTACTATTCCTACGTTTAAAAGTTACATTCTGCCTGCTGCAAAGAAATTCTACACACCCACACTGCTTTTTTCCCTGCTACTGTTAGGCATAAAGTGCTAGTAAAAGCTGAATTTGGTTCACCTGTCAATTCTGGCAGCAAATATCAAACCTTTAATTGTGTTTCTTTCAGCTTGTTTACTTTTTTCCCCATGTAATGTGTTTGGATAGGAATGTTACTAGTTTCATTCAGTGTGAGCCATTATGTTTCCAAGTGTAGCTCTTCTGATGCGAGTTCTAATTAAATCTCTTCAAAACATGCTGTTTATTTAATTGGTATTATAGTCTTGAGAAAACTTAGAAGCAGTAAGGCAGCACTATGTGAAAACTCTGGACCCTGCCTGTTTCCATGTACTTGGTTATCAAGAGAGGTTTTTTTAGTCAAGTCTTTTTCAGATGCCTGTTTTCAGCTTTTTGAAATTTTCTTTCTGAAACCAGTTATGTCTTGGAGTCAGAGAAGGGTGAAGTAATGAGAAGGGTGTGTTTAACTGAGGTTGTGGTAATTGCCAAATTAAAGAGTCTGAATTGTGTGTTTTCAGTTTCCATTGAGTGTAGTAGTGACCACATCAATATCTTTACATGTTAGCAAAATTGGAGGACATAGAGATATTGGAAACAATGTATTGGGTCAACTCATGGATCACACAGGATTATTCACATTTCTTGCATATTACAACTGTGTATGTACTTTATGGGATTTGCCTTTTTGTAGTAGTTTCAGTGTGTAATCCTCTCGTGTTCATTTTGTCATCTGTCTTGTGAATCCTTTTGTGAATTGAAAATAGAGTTATTCCATTTTATGCATGTCAGAATCTCTCTTTTCCAGTTTCTGCAGCCATATTTGTCTGATGTGTTTATTTGTATAGCTTTGTGTTTATAATTTTGTCTGTTTCTGTAAAAGGTAAAATTATTGCCACATCTCAACCTCATAGCTGATTTGTGTATATAAGCAGCTGTGGGAAAATTGGTGAAATTTACTACAATGAGGCCCAACTGTTAATCTATTAAATCTGCAAAAACCCCCTGACTTCTGACTGTTCAAATTCTAATATTGCAATAATTTCAAAATGAGAGTTGATTACTTCCAAATAATTTGATGCTGTCTAGATAATGTTTTGGTTTGTGCATTGATATTGTTGACCATTACTATGCAGGCTTTCTCCTTTTCAATAGTAGTTTAATTTATTGTTTTCCTCACTATAGGTTCTTTACACTTATGGACAGATTATTCTTACAGGCCTCTATGTTTGGGTTGCCTTATTTCCATGAGCTCTAGAGGAAGGTGGACACTTTAAAGAACGTCTTAATAAAATACATTTGTTCTTATCTTTCTATACTATACCAGTCAGTAATTTATCAAATGAAACTGTTAGAAATGTTTAGCAACAGTATGTTCTCTGTGCAACCTTATAATTCACATATGCCAAACAGGATTTCAAAATATGTATCTAATTTTGGTTTTTGAAGACTAACCAAATCTAGCTTTGGTTTCTTTGATAATAAAATGCCCACTGAGTTCCCTGGAGTGGTTAAGTCTACATGAGGAAAATGAGATTGTGTTCAAAGCTATAGGGCAATTCTCAATATCCATTGTATATAGTGTCAGAACTTGAAGCTTTTAACTTCTGAGTAGTTTGAAGTAGTTACCACTTTGCATAATAGTGTGCATATGAAGTAAGAGTGAAACTGGGTTATATGAGAAGCAGCTCCATAACATTTAGATAACTTTACTAGTAAAAATGGAATTTGTGTTAATTGATCTTGATTCCTATGCTTGTTTTGGCTGTATCTGTAAGGCTGGTCTAATCCTGTTTATGGCTAACCTATCACTTTTGATGTTGATGCAGTCTTATTGCTAAGTTCACTATTAAAATCTGCTCTTCTCTCAAAAGCCAGTATGTGACTTAGCAGTTGGAAGGACTTCTATAGCAGTTCTTAATTAAGGCTGTTTCCCCTTCACCTTGAAATTTCAAGACAATAGGTCTGTTAATTCTATTCCTGTAAGGAGTAGATTGGAGTGCTCTTCTTACAAAGAGCTTTCCTCTAGAAGTGCATAGTTTTTAAGAAGGGATCCTCTACTATAAAAGGATGCTAAATGGAGCTTCAATAGAATGTAATCTCTCAGGGAGATGTATTGGAACAGGAGTGTTGAGGTTACCTTCGTAGAGGAGAAGGTACACAGATTCCTGATGATGATGATTTTAGTATCAGGACAGAGGAAAACTGGTTGTGTTTTGAAAAATATTCCCCCATCCCAAAGAGAAACCATTAACATAAGGAATTCCATAGCTTGAAGCACAATGTATTGAACATGTACTTTCTACTTGTTACTCCTGTCTTCACGTGAGGTACAGGAGACATATATTGCAAATATTTTCATGGATATATTTAGTTGATCTCTTCCTATTATTGTGATATTCCCCTGGAGATACTGGGCTGAATTTCTAGGATTGAGACAGTAATTGGATGATTCTTTAGCTATGTTTTAATAAAATAATTATCTGTAGTCAGCCAGAGATTTTGCTTTGATGGGCAAATGGAACATTAAGGAATCATCCTTGATTCGAAGTCTGCTTAAACTTTAGCTTGAGGTGGTGTTGAAGAGGACTTGATGAGCATAGCAATTAGTCAGATATAGGAGAGCTAGCATTCTGGAGGCACATCTTGCAGTAATCAGATCATTATAATTGTGAACAGTATGTTACTGACATTTCTAAGGAAATGCTTTGTTGACCAGACTCCATTTTACTGCAGTAATTAGAAATTGCATTTTCCTCCTATTTAATTTCCTGTGTATAAGAGATGATGTCACAGACCAAGCAGAGTTCAAAAAAGCAAGTTTTCATAATGAGCAGACAAAACACTTAACACTAACAAGGACGAAAGTGCCAATAAAGAACAATTAAGTTCAAAAAGAAAGTAATCTGCTGGACATTCCACTCCTATTTGCTTTTCCAAATTTTACAAGATTACCCAGCTTGCTTCTGCCAATTGTTGCATTTGAGTTACCAGGCTTCAGCTTCCTTGGAACAGAAGACAGGCAAGATAGTGTTCTGATGCACATTGGAAGTGAAATGTTCTCCTTGCAAACACTCATAATGATATTCAAGGAGTACAGAATGTGTAGTTAAAAATACTAGAGGTGAAAGTGGATTAAAGCATTGGCTTCTGTAAAAGAAGGAAAACTGTGCAGAAAAACACCATCCTGTAGAGAGATCCCTCCCCCCTCAAACCAAAAGAAAACTGAAAACTTAAAATGATCTACGTGCAACACTTTAGCAGAGTCAAGGACTGATAGTTTCTGAAAATCAAACTGTCATAATGAGAAGCCCTACTATTTCTTTGTTTCTTATAAGGAACTTGGAAAATTCAGGCATAGCTGGGCAAAATTTTGGCTTTAGGATGATTGTGCTTAGCAAGGCAATAGTGTAATGAATTCAGTATTGGTCATTGATAGCCATTTTTTGTATGTAAAAAACACATATGCTGCATTCCATTTGGCTATGTAGGGTTATATTACTTTATGCATTGAAAAATAAAAGTAGAGAGATTTGCATACTGCCTAATTTAATTCTTCAGAAACCAACCCTCAGAATCCAATTCTGAAAGCTAGAGTAGAAATTTTCAAAATGATGCAGTGTTTGTAAAGGCCCACACTTTGGAAGTGACATGATTGTTATTGGAAAATTATAAATAAACCTTGATAAAGTTAGTTTTAATCTTGTGGGAAGCACTGAAGAAAATGTCTAATTGTGAAATGAAAATAAGCCTTTCCGTTTTAATGAGAATGTGTGCTTTTCCTAACATGATTTTTTCACTGCAATGATTGAATATTCCTGGTGTAGCTCACCACAACTGGACTATTAATGCAGCCAACTTAGCAAGATAGGTTTAACAGCTTCACATTCTTAGTCCAAAGTAGGTGTTTTTGTTTTAGTAGTGAAATGTTGCTTTATCAAAATACTGTGCCTTAATGCATGAATAATTAAAAACACTTATGTTCTCCTGAATATGAATGTCTGTTAGCATTTGCATGGATTTAGCAAGATCTGAAGCTGATAACAATTGGTGTCTGGTAGGTATTGGCCTTGGAAGGTATCATGTTGTTTAAAAGTCATTGCACGCTGACTTGTGAAATAGTTTACATATGTCATTTAATTTGTTTTCAGAATTGTTTTGGAAATGTTAAAGACTTTAAATTGGCACAGTGCTGACATCTGGCACTAAGTATGCATATTATTTGTCCTCTTCAATGGTATTATGCAAATACTGAAAATTAAGTACCTTCTGAACTGTTTTGCTGTATTTGTGTACAAGTCTTAGCTGGGAACTAAGGGGTAATGACGGAATGTTAGAAAGTACTAGGTAGTGTATAAGACCCAAATTTGCATTTAGCCTGTATTAAGGCTGAGAATCTGGTTTCTGTTAATAGGAAAAAAAAAAAATATAGTGATTCTCCCCAACTGATGAAAAGTAAAGTGTTTCATTGTGTTTTTGGATTTGGAAATAGCTTTAAAATGGCATTCATGTGTTATTGTTTTTTGAAATGGTCACTATCATGAAGTGGTGATAAATTTTGCTCTGTTTTCTTCTGTCACTATTTGGTTCTTTTTGATGCTGTACCTGATTCTTACCATCTTCTTGATATCCACTTAAAAAATTAATTCTGTATGCTTTACCCAAGGTCTTTGGTATCTCAATGAATCAAATCCAGTAGCTTTGTTACATGCTTATTTAATACACAGTAGCAGAGCAACTAAGCTGACAGTCTTTAGATGTGAAAGGACTTTGAAATTTTTCTTGCAGAAGAATCTGTCCTTTTCATTTCTTGTACTGGGATATATACTAATGATTTCAGGCTTTCAGTCTTTTTGGTGCATGTTGTGTTATTAAATATTTAAGAATTATATGGTTGTGATTGATGCTATTTCAGAATAGAATTCGTTGCAGAGAAGTTTTCAGCTGAGATCTGGCTTTAAAACACTAGATTTTAGAAGGGAATGGGGAAAGGGCAGAAGAGAGCTTTCTTGTATCTAAGGTTTATAAATCTCATCCTATTTTTTAGACAGTAGTTTTATGGAGGAAAATGTGCAGTATTTTTGAAAATTTATGTTACTGTATTTATGGGAAAAATAGATAAGCACATCTGGATTCAAGAACTGTAGTCTAAACAATATTTCAATAGAAAAATCTTAAAACTCTGGACCTAAGCCTCCATTGCTGTTCAAGCCTTCATAGAAATTTTAATTTAATTGTCATTAAATGTTAATTATGTTAACATCCTCTGTTATGTTGATTTTCAAACTATCATGCCTGGGTGTTGCTGCTTGCAGGTGACCATCTGATATTTTTGGTTGAGTTGTTTGACTTGTGCAAGAGTAGCCATTTGCCTATTAAACATTCTGACTATTTGTAAAATAAGTATCATTGTTTATATAATAAACTCTTACTAAGTTATCAGAAGTTGTCCTGCAAAGTGCTGAATTGGGGGGGGTGTTCTTGGCAGTTGGGCTGTAACTTTGTAACAAGTATCAGGATTAGGTTTTGCAGCTCTACAAGAGGATACTGGATGCAGGATTTTAAATGGGAAAGATTTACATCTGTTTGGATGTTTATGCAACTCTGTGATTTTTATTTTGAATTCAGTTGAATTTGAAGTACTCTAACATTAGACAAAGTAGAGCATTTTTTTTTATGGTAGTGGTAAAATAAGTGAAAGGACTTTCTTAGGAAACACTTTTTAAAGGCTTTGTGGGCCTAAAAATGGAGACAAGTACTTTAAAATTTGCAAAGAAACTATCAAAGTAGAGTGAGGTTTTATTCTGTTTGGCATCTGCTTTTTGTTGTATTTCTCTAGTGTAATGTTAGTTTTTGAGATACACTTATGTGTGTAAGCCTTTGCACATTGAGAATTAATATGAAGGCAGCATTATAAAAGGTAGTTATTCTACATTATTCCTTGAACTTTTTGTGTATTTGAAAGTTCTCATGTTCACTAGTTTGGTTTTGTGTGCTTAGATGGTATTATGCAACTGCCAATAATTTACAATGTTGCAAGAAGCCACCTGTTGTTAATTCAGTTTTGTGTGTTGAGACATTATGAAACTATAGGTAATATTTTACAATGTTGCCAGAAGTTACCCATTGTGAAGATGTTAATTTACAAATATTAATGTACTATGTTACATTATGAAAACTTGTAATGGAAACATAGTTGCTTTTGGGGATGATGGTGATCAGATGATTCAGTATCCTTTTCCTCCAAGTATCAGAGTTTGAAAATCCATTTTAATCATTCAAATAATAAGCACATGTTTAAAAGGCTGATACGTGCTCTTAATGGTCTGATTAAATGAGGTGGCGAAACTTTGTCTTTAGAAATATGTTTGATTGAACTTGCTGCCAAAGAAGATAAGAAGGGTAGTGGTAGTTTGACAAGGAAACAGCCAGTGTATAAATTTAGTTTGAGCCATGCAATATCTAGATGGAGGCTGCACAGCCTAAAATTAAACATGGCTTTCAGCTCTCTGTGTAAATTCACCTCATTTAATATCAGGCATGAGTAATACAATTACTTTCAGTAAGTTATTTTGGATGTTGCATGAAGTATAAGGTTTCCCCTAACCCCCCCCCCCCTCAAGTGTTACAAGGTCAGTTTTTGTAAGTAATGAATGTTTTATAAGTCTTGTTACACCAGTCTGCTAGTTTCAACAAATTTGTTTGTCTTTCTGGGATGTATTCTTTGTGATTAGAGATTTTTATTCAGCACTACCTATCGGATTAATTTATGCTCAAATCTTCACTTTTTTAAAACCTACTGTATCTGAAAATCTAAACCAATCCCCATAACTGAGAACCATCAAGTAGCCTACTAGTAACTTAAGTATTTTTCTTTTAAATGTCATCTCTTCAAATTAACTGAGAAACTTGTATAACCAGCTAAAAGGGCTTTTAGTAGGACACTGAGTACAATTTCAGAGGAATTTTCCTGAACCTGGAATTTACAGATGGTGACTATTTTAAAAAAAAAATTAAAGATACTTTTATTTTAGTAAAATATTATCTATTTTTTCCTTAAGTAGTTTTGTCATCTTTGTGCTGCTGCATGGAAGCTGAGACAGGCTAACATTGTGCAAATCTGATTAAAATTATCTTTTGCTGTTTCAAAGGTCAGGCGCTCTCACTGAATTTGCTTTCAAATTATTTTGTTTATTCTGTGTACGTTTGCATCTTGAGCTCTATAAAGGTCAGAAGAGGAGATTCATTTTGGAATTTAAAGAAGTTAGAGTTTTACTGCTGATAGCCCTTGTTAATTTTCATTTGAACTAGTGAAAATTGTTTTCCTTTGTCTTTTACTGTCCTTTTTATTTCTCTAGTGGAGCTCATTTTTTAACTATGAGGCTCATTTGAAAATAAAGCACTTAATGTAGTTTATTTTTTCATATTTTATGTGATTGTAAAAATTAAATACTGTTTGCACAAATTAACCAGTCCTGTTGTTTGGAGTTTGGTTTCTTGTCTAGTTGAATTCATGTGGCTGACTAACACTTTCCCATGTAGAATAATGTATTTAAAGGATACACAGTATTTTAACTCTTGCCACAAATAGTTTAATAAAATAGAATTTTTAAGTCTCTTGCTATTACTGTTCAGGTTGAATAGTATAATGAGTTACGCTATAAGAAAAGGATTCATGTGTCAGTGAAGCATAACTTACTGCAGCTTTGAGTTACAGAACCAACGACAATTAGTAAGGAGGTGGCCTTCTATAAAAGACAAAAGAAAGAGGTGCCTAATTTTTTTTTTAAAGGCTCTTATAAGTCCTCCTACATGGCCTTTTAGTATTTTAATACTGACACTCCATTAGTCATATTAATTCTGATGTTCGACCTCTTTCTGAAAGACATGATTTGCTGAGATAAAATCTCACTATGAGCTATGCTATAATCATACAATTCCAAGTGGGGAGTTTGAGTATCAGATTTAAAGACAGTATCTAAATGTAGACTTGGGTTAGCTCAGGTGAAAAGAGATAAACAAGAAGGGGGAAAAGGTACAATGAGAAGATGTTATTCTTGAGAAGATTAATGATACTTACCTCATAGTGACATATGAGGCCTGATGTTGTGCATAATCTGAATTAGATATGGATGATTATCCACAGCATCTGGCATATAAATACTTTGGATACTAAAAACTTTTATAATTACTTCCTTTTTTCAGAACTGGTAGGTAGAACCAAATTCATGTTAATATACATAGCTTTACAGGTAGTCAAATATTGGCACCAGTTCTTTAAAACACTCACATACATAAAAATAACTTTCTTGAAATGTTTGTGTTTATTGGTATATTTCTGTGCTGTTAGATATTAGATGTCCTCTGAGATACACTGAGACTCCTGAAAGTAGGGATAATTTGAATTTTTAAGTTTTCTTTTGAACTTCTTTGTTATTATTTAATGCTGAGACTAGACTAATGGTTTGTCTTGGCCTGTAAGCTTACACTGGTTCCCTGTGGCATTTAAAATTTATGTAATGCAGGTATAGAGCCTAGCATATGCTGAAACACTTCCAATGTGATGTGGATATGTACTGCAAACAGTGGAAGCTAAGTATGAAAGCAACTAGTATTTTCTTAAATGCAAAGAGCATAACTTTGTGATATTTGTGCATGTTGCTGTGTGTGCACCTGTGATGTGAATTACCAGTGGCTGATATTGTCTTCTGGCAACAATAGTACTGCTTTTGTGCTTATTTCTTGAAGCTAAGAAGTGGTTGTAGACTTGGGTTAGACATAAATAGTATGTAAAACACGGAAGTGATGCTAAGTATGAGAATTATTCATTCTATCCATATATATTATGTCTTTGTGCTTTTACCCATTTAAGGTTCTGTATTTGTAGTGTACTGAGTTACATTTTTGTTGAGTTGCACTTTATTTTGCAGTATGTAGACTGTCTCGAGGAATTCTGAAGAAAATTGATGAGTACAAAGAATAAAGTATTGTCAGTGTTGATGAAAAACATAAATCAGAAAAAACCCTGATAATATTGTTTTAAATAGCTTCTCATAAACGTTTAAGAGTCTCATTAGTCCAACTTCAGAAGACTAATGAATATTAATGAATGAGATCAAAGGCATTTAAAAATCAAAGCAAGTAAACAACAATTATTTTTAAGAATTATGTAAGTTTTTAACTGTACAAATATATGAATTCTCATAGTTGAACAGCTCCATGAGATGTTTTTCTTAAAAATATTTTTCCTGAAAAGTTTTATGTTGAACTAGAAAGGTCATTATGTAATGTAAACAAAACGTGTGTATCAACCTGATATATGACGTGTTCTGAATATGTTGTATTAAGTAATCTGTAAATCCAACTGTGGAATCTCATACATTGGGCTTTTGAACTTAACCTAAATCTAATTTAAGCCTTGTTCACCAACACAAATTTAGTGAAATATTGAAAAGAAAATTACTTCTGGCTATCTTGGAATTTTTCTGTGTCTCTAGTGCTTTTGAACAGAAGTTGACTGTGCTGAAATGTATCTATAGTGCAAATCTGTTAAAATTTGTGTGTCATTTAAGAAAATTTCTGATGATTGAATGTCAGAATAAGATTAGAACTCTCTTCAACTCAAACTCAAATGGGATGTTTGAGAGCTGAAGAATTGAAAGTGTGAAAGTGAGTAAACTTGTGGGTTGATATAAAAACAACTGAAGTAAAGCAAAAGCTGTGCTTGTGAGCAAAACAAAGCAAGGAACTCATTCACTTAGTTCCCACCAGCAGGGAGGTATTCAATTGTCTCCAGAAAAATGGGTCTGTCATAAGTAAAGGGTACTTGGGATGGCAAAACACTGACTCTAAACACCTCCTTCCTCCTCCTCCTTCCAGCTTTATATGCTGAGCATGAAGTCACATGGTATTGAACATCCCTTTGGTCAGTTGTAATCACCTGCCCGGTCTGTGTCTCATTCCAGCATTTTGTGCACTGCTGGCCTAACTGCTGTCAAAGTGATATGAGAAGTAGAACTGGCCTTGGCTGCTTAGACACATTCAAAATTGTTAGTCTTTCCAACAGTCTTCCCATTCCAAAACTAAATCAACAGTATGAGCTCCTAGTAAGAAAATCAATTCCATCCCAGCCAAAACTAGGACACGTGAAATGTCATACCACAGACTTTGAGCTGTGCACTTTAGTAGTTATGAATGGGATAGTTCATAATCACAATATAATGAAAGTAATTCTTCCAAGATATAGGGAAATAATTGGAATAGTTTTTAAAATATTGCTTTTCAGTTATTTTCAATTGTCTATTATCATTTAATTAGTAATTCTTTCATTTCACTAAAATAAAATCTTGAGGTGATAACTCAAGGCTAGACCTATTCTTTTGTTTGAATTAAGGTACCTTTTTATTTCTGCAATTAAATTGTATAGGTACATAATAATTCTCCTTTAAAATTCTGTGAGGATTTGAATTTGCTTAATCTACAATGGTCCCTATAGAAATATTACTCTGAAGACACAGATCCCCTGGTGCAACATGGAGAAGTCTTCTGGTCATGAAGTACCCAATCCCTATGGACAGTAGTGGTATTATTTGACAATTTGTGATTCTTATGACCTTTAATGGCAATGTAAGTCTCACAAGAGGATTCTTCAGATACTGTCACCATTTCATTTTGAACCTAGATATAAAGCTAATGGTATCTAAGAGCTTTTAGTGTCACTGAATCCATTTCATCAAGTATAAAGAAGGGTTGACATTCTGTTTTAAAGTGACCGTATGTTTGACCCAGTTCTGTGATCCTGGTGTCGTCACAATTGTATCTTCCTGCTCTAGACTCTTGGAGGTTGACAAGCGGAACAAGTTGCTTTAGCTCACATAGCTCATCTGTCACTCTGAGCCCCTGGCAGATTGCTATTATTTGAGTACTTCTCTCTGCCTATCAGCATAGTTAGCAGCCTGTTCACTCCTCCAGTAACAACTTAAAATGAAATGCTAGTAAAACAGAGAATAAAAAAATATATTTATGGAGATGTAAAAGTATACTAGATTTAATAATTAAAAGGTCTGTGGCTCAAAGAAAATAAAAAAAATAATAATCAGAAACTGCATGTAGAACTGTGGTATGCGTGGGAAGTTAATTTACTAAGTAGGATTGGAGTTACCTTATCTGAAAAGAAAGATTAGATGCTTTCAATTGTATGCTTAAGATGGAATGCTAAGAACAGTTTAGTAGTTCAGTGGGACAGTGACTGTCTTTTTGGTTTTCATTGTGAGCACTTTCTTAGCATGTAATATGTTGAAACTTTTACAGGATTTTTATTATCTTTTCCCAAAATAGTGCAGCTTGAATTTTGCACTCTTGGCCAAATCTTGCCATAAGCTCAACAAAGAGCTCTTTGAAGCTGTTACAAGAGCAATGTCAGGGCTCTGAGTTCGTGCAGGTTGCTCTTTGAAGTTGTAAAATGGCTGGCTTGACTGCTTTACTCTTGCAATGTGTGATTTGTCCTTGTTTTGAGAATGCTAGCAAAATAAGCACAAAATATATCACTTAGTAAATGTTTATTAGAGGGTTTTCCTGTATCAAGCATAGGAAGAAGTTTTCCTAGCTCTTTATTATGTATCTAATTTTAAAAATTATTAGAATCAAATTTTAAAGTATAATAGCGGTCACATTGTCTTATCCACCTTAGAGTAATCAACAGTAATGATCCATTTAGGGCTATTGAATTAGCAGTTACAGTAAACACAAAGAATGTAATACTTCAAATTGCATTCACTTGAATTTGGTTATTAAGTTTTGGAAATTCCATTAACCCAGTGTTTTGGTTTATACTACTACAGCATTTAACTCTGAGTAAAACTTGGTAAGTTGTTTCATCAATCTTTGCTTTTATTCTATGTAACTACTTAATATATTTCTAGAAATATTTTTGGTCCTTGATTACAAAATTTTTTTTTTCTTTAAAGTATTGCCTGATATTTTGCAATTGACTGCCTTTTTTCCTGTATGAACACTGAAGGTAAATGATATGTAAGTTTGTTAACAAATTTGTATATTTTAGAACTACCTTCTAGCTCTCAAATACAAAAATAGAATTAAAAGTAGACAGATTAAGTGTTTGCTTTAGTTTTGTACAATTGAAAATTGATTTCTGGTTTTCTGATTTTGGCATCCATGACCAAAATAAACTGTATGTGGCACATCAGATATACCACCTGATATTTAAGAATGAGATGGATTATACTGGAGGAGAAGCCTGTTAATGTTTTATTTGAAATGCTGTACAAAATTATTCAGATGGAATTTTCCATCAGGGGAATGATCATCTGAATCACAACAAACTAATTAAAACCAGTACTATGGAATGTGTGGCATATGTATGAATTAGGAAGATATTTATATCTCCAGGCTTTACAGCTCTGGTGGAATAGAAAGAGTACTTCTGTGATGATAGATGGATATGTGGTGAATTGCATGAGATGTGAGAAAATGAAGATTGCATCTATTGTATCTAAGGGGAATGTCAAGAGTTTGTGTTTGCCTATAACCCTATCAGTGGCAAAATGATTACAATATACCTTTGGGAGATACCAATCAATATCACTGTTGTAAAGCTCAACATTGACTGGTGATAAATCAGGTGATGAGCTCTGTGGATGGCTTAGAGAACTATAAAACAAAAACTGAAGAAACAAAGATCACCTTTGTACCTAAGACCTGTGTGGGAAATGCTTGAAGTAAGTCTCAAAAATGAAATGGGACAGTGTTCTAGATTTGAAAAATTGAAGGTGTTCATCTGAGTTGTCTTCATCTGGCTTTTACAGACAGCGCTTGCACTCAATATCATAGTTGAGAGCCATAACAAGGAGCTGAAATGGCTTGTGGTGATCTTGAAGACAGAGTATAATGAACTTTCCAGAGTGCAGCATGTTGGCAAAACAATCGATTTGCTCAAAAGAAATAAAAGCTATGACTTGTGACCAGAATGAGTGAAATGTCATTAAAAAAAACCCAAAAAACAAAAAACCACCAAACAAGCTCTAAATAAGAGGTAAGTGAACAGGCATTCTTAAAATCCAGGAGAAGTCTGTTGCCTCTGTAAAAAAAACTCTGCAATATACAAAATGTATTTTGTATATGTTGTTTAAAGCAGAAGACAAGCCTGAATCTGGCTTTGGGGGGCTGAGAGTAACACAAATGCATGCTGACAAAAAGTTATACAATTTATACGTGCACACTTCAAGTGTGTCCAAAAATTCCAGGAGCAGTTGTGAAGATGTACAAACCTGAATTCTACGTTCCTGCTTCTAGCTAACACATGTGCAGCTTTGTCCCTTGACTTGATCTGTTCTTAGTTGGACTGGGTATCTTGCTCCTTATGTAGCCAGATCCTATTAATCTAAGCATGAAACGGTTAAATTAAAAGAGGGAAGAGGCTGGAAATAAATTCTCTCTGGAGCAGTAATGAGTTGAAGACAAGAGTTAACTCCTCCTCACTTGATTCTTTTTTCTTTCCAGGAAAACTGAGGGAAAAGACTCGTAAGAGCTTGGTTTTGGAGGAATTTCTTACTGAGCTAAAGATAAAAATGGTGCATAGTGATACTAGAGAGGTGTATAGATTTGAAGTAGTGAAGACCAGCAGAGATCACTGAAGTGTTTCACATTCCTGACATAGGAGATCAAAGTAAACTTCACTCATTTCTCTTGAATGTGTCAAATTAATTTTTGTTAAAGTTATCTGTTGGATAGCTTGCCTTCATTTGAATAAACTGAGTGGGATGAGCATTCACTTCCTTTGGTAATTAATTCTACTTGTTTGTTAATTATCTTCCAGACTAAGCTTTGGTTTGTACAAACAGTCCTTTTGGCTGCGTTGAGTTCTTTTGCTGACAGACATGTAGGGCAGTTCCCCTGCAGCTTCAGAGGAAATCAGTACTCCAAAAATCACTTCAGCTTTGGCTCACTGTTCTGTGTACATGACTGCTGAATGACTTCAGCATTAAAGACTTAACTATGGTGTCACTGAAGCAGTACAGACTTTTTTTCATACAGTGGTAGCTGAACAACATTAAACATGCTTATTAATATATATGGAAAACATTCTCTTCTACTGGTAGGCAGATCATTACCTTTATATATGTTTGTTTTCTCTCTGCAGCCTTGAAGTATGAAAAGAATAAAGTCTGAATTGTGTTTATGGCATTGACAAGCAGTGCCTTACACACTTTGCTGTTAGATTCACTGATCTAAGTGCATAGATTAAAGATAAAGCTGACAGAGCAGTTTCTTTAGCCACCTGGTTTCCCTAGTATGTGAAAATGCTGAGTGGTAGGGGGAGAAGGTGGAGAAAGTTTATGTGCTTAGAGAACACTTGCTGACTTCTGCTTTGTTCACAGTGGTTAAGTTATTCCAGTGTAGTTACTTTTGCAAAGTTAAATGCTAGGGTGTTTAAAAATAAATGCACTGCTACAGCTTCTGGTCCCCATCTGAATAATGTCATGTGTGGAAAAATAATAAATTAAGTGGTTTTTTTGATGTTTTTTGAATTTACATGAGACTTGCTTATGCAGCTAGTATACATCAAGCATTTCTACATGAAGCAGGATATTAAGGTCCATAATTATTAACTGGACTTTTTACTGTAATTTAAATGGATAAATACGTAAAATTTGGGAGTTTAACAGTCTGTGTTTCAAGTATCACAGTAACTTCAGTCTTTACTTTGAAGATAATTGAGCATTCTATACTTAGGAATATGCAACTTAATTGGTCTTTGATTAATAGTTAAAGCACAAACAACTTTTTACTAAAAAGAGATTGGGTAATACATCAGTGCACTCTGATAGAGACACAAATACCGTGTAATCGCTTTTTTCAACAACTTTTCATTTTGATATTGTTCTCATGTCAGTTTTGTAAAATGGAGCTGTGATAATTAAAAGCAACCTGCAACATAAAAGGAAGATTTAGAAATTCAAGATAGTCACATAATGCAGTGAAGTTTAAATTGATATGAATTTGTTTTGCAATAAACTGTAAATTGCCAGGATCGACTGTTTAAACACTTGTTAAACAACAGATTTGTATAATGTAGTTGAAACAAATGTTTGCTGTGCTGTGGTAAGAACTTGATTCCTTTTCTGCTATGTTCTCTCTTGACCATGTTTGCCTTTTATGACATGGTAAAATTTTTTATATTTACATCCACAGTTAAGCTGTTTATAGGTAGATGAATGAATTAAAGAGAGAATGGAGCAAATATTTGCAGTGAATAAAAGCATTTTCAAAGGAGAACTTCTAAAAGAAGTAAGGAAGCTTACCTGATATATGGCAGCAGGTAGTTCTAGGTTTGTAGCTGTTTGTACCCACTTAATTTTCTGTTTAACTGTATTTATTTTGGTAACTGTGGTGCTGCGTGCCATATGTAACCTGTGAACCGAGTATTATGAAGCAGCTTTTTGACCTTTAGTTTTGATCATGGGCTATTGATTTATCCTTTAGTGTAAGCTACTGACCTGGGTTTGATGGCATATTATAAGAATCATGTGGCTTTTTTTTGGATTGCTAAGACAGTATGTTAGCAAAAAACAGTGAATAAGTGTCTTGATTGGAGAATCTTACACTTGGCTGTAATGGGTTTGTGTGTGTTGATCTGTCTCCAGGGAAGTCCAGTCACTTTGCTTTTGTGCTTGAGTAGATCTGTTGAAATGGATCCATTTGTCTTTTTGTGAAAATGTGGCTTGAATTCCCAGTTTTGTGAGCATGCTAGTGTTTCACACAGAGTCCAGGAGCTCTGAAGGTAATCCTGAGTTGAAAGGAATGCAAGTGTCTTTCCTTTTGCAGTTCTGTGTTTGACTTGTTAGCAGAGGAGTTACTAAAAGCTACCCAAGTTTTCTTGCCTGCTGAAGGCCAGTTGTCATTTTCTTTATATGAAACATGTTTGTATGTGTGAGTTAGTAGTCTCAAAGTAACATCTTGAAGACACTGCAAAATCAGGAATGAAAAATGTGTATCTGACCCAAGAATGGAATTGATCATGTGGACATAGGTGTCAGTCAGTCATCTTTCTGAATTCTATGAGACCTCATATCCTGAGACAGCCAGCTGGGGACAGTAATGTCCAGTTCCTAGAAGAATGTGTGTTTTCTGAATGCATTTGTATTTAAGCAGATTAATTTAAATGTAGCTTACTTGCTGAAAGCAGCAAAACCCTGTTTTCCAAACTACCTGCTTCTGATATATCTGAGATTTTTGTGTTAGTGTGCTTGAGATTGATTTTAATGTTTTCCTAGGATGGTTGTTTATGGAAAGCATCACTGGATTATATATTTACTCCACATATATAATGGCATTTAATAGCTTAGCCTTAATTTTTGTATAAATCATCTGACTTTGGAAGCAGTTGAGTTCGGAAGCCTGAATCTGTCCTGTAGAAAGCGGCATGGCAGAATGGAATGGTTTTGTTGAAAGAGGAAATATTTACAGTAATAGAATACCAGTTATTTTATTGCTGCAGTGGAAGAACTGAAAGGTGATTGCTCGAATTAAGGTGACATTGTGTGTGAGGGTGATCAAATTTAGGTTTCCTTTTGCCAAACACAATTCTTAAGCCTTTAGAATCTCTGAATAAATGCTTGTGCACTAAGGTCACTTCAGACCTGGTGGATTGCTTTTGCTCTTCCTGATAAAAACAAATGCAAGCATGCCAAATTGGTTTGCTCCAGCTTAACCCTAGCAGTGTTTGAATTTACAAAAGCTACAAAGGAAAACCTTACAAATGCATACAACATTGAAGCTGGGAAAATGTCCTGCTTTCCTAACCTGTTTCCTGGGAAGGGAAGAGAAATCTTTATTCCTTTAGTGAGACTTGAGAATAAAATGGGGATTGGATGGTTTGCTTGTAATAAGTTGAGTATAAACCCGACCTTTTTTCTTGTCTGTCTTCTATATTGTACCATAAATGAGGCATTAAGTGAACTTTTAACTGTTTTAAATGCAGTATACTCTTCTATTTCTAAATATTTTTGGGCTTATTTATATTTGGTATTAAACTGTTGTTTTTCTCAAGCTCTTGGGTGAAGATGAAATTTAAGGGTGAAGTAGCCCACCATTTAGCACAGGGAGCAACGTAATGCTGCACCTGGGCTTTATACAGTAACTAGACTACAGTAATAAGTATCTTTTTTT
Organism: Turnix velox; assembly: GCA_013400935.1. Lineage (NCBI taxonomy): Eukaryota > Metazoa > Chordata > Aves > Charadriiformes > Turnicidae > Turnix > Turnix velox. Next base: position 580,976 of record VZTY01016144.1, on the reverse strand, counting down.
CTAAAGGAAACCAAGCAGTTAATACAAACTGTTATTGCAGGAAATGTATAAAGTTTACTTTCCTGAAGGAGTTACTATGATGATGTGAACTACTATCTGTGATCAAGCCAGTTAATCTACAAACAGAATTTAAGTAATTTGATCCCCAGGTATAAGTGAGGATAACTAATATCTTGTTTTATGAATGCATCTTACTTAATTTAATCAGAAGTGTAATACAAAATGACTGTGTAAATTTAAAATTCTCCATCTAATATGTGCTAATAGATCTTGTGCTCCTTTGCTTTTGGAAGGTGATGTTTCAACTTGAATACCTCTAATTATAGTTTCACGTCTGAAATAGGACAGGATATGAAGTGTTATGAATGTTAGGAATTCAGAAAAAAACCAAAACCATGAGTGTTTTTAGACAGTCTGTCAGACAAATGAGATATTGATAGGGTTTTAGATTAAGTGCAGATAGCAGAGAAAATGCTAGTGTTTCACTGCTAAGATGATTTTTTTTCACTTTCTAGTGACAATTTGATTAATAGGTTGCTAGTTTTCTCATGAGACTTTGTATGTCTGCCTAATTTTGTTGCTTTGAAGCCCATTGGTAATGCCACAGTATTTCTAAGAATCTTTTTGCCCTGGGTTGCTGCTGTTACAGGCAAACTTCACGATCTTAGGAGGAAAGCATGTTCACTGGTCAAAACATGAAAAATGCATTATGCCTGATATTCTTGATGTTTGTTGTAGAAGTATAATGTGCAGCAATTCTCAGTATACTTTCTCTCTTGAAGCTGTAGCAGAAATGGCAAAAAGATGTTAAGATTACAGTTCAAAGGGTTTCCACTTAATCACAACTAGTAAGAGATTAAACTTTAATAATTCAACTAAAGCTTTTGGCCTAACTTTTTAGACACTAGAAGACAGTAACAAAAAAACTTGGTCTGAGTAAGTATGTATTGTTTGACACAGCATAACAGTATGTTTTTTGCACTAGCATATCCAATATTTTGTAATGAAATTATTTGTGTTTAATAAGGTAGCTGAAGAAATCATAGTAGATATTTTTATAAGTATGGAAGTATTTCAGTCATGAAACCTACATTGTCAAGGCTTTATCTAATTTGCTGTACACCTTTCTCTGTAAGAGAGGTAACTAGTACTTCTGTGAGAGCACCAAGTCTCTGAGGTAGTTTGAATACCTTCAAGTAAGTAATTTCCTAACTCGGAGAGAACTGAAGTCACCAGGAGGACTGAGCAAAGAACTTTGAATACTTAGCAGGAAGATGCCACAAATTCAAGCCTCTCCATTTCATGCACTCTCCGGTTAATGTTTGAAACCATTCAGCTGCCTATTGAGCAGAAGCAGACCCAAATTCCTGGACTCAAATGCCTGTTATAATAGGAGAATTTCTCACAGGATATATCTCAGCTTTCTCTCATAGGGCTGATAAATGCTTAAGTGGAAGAGATTCTACTTGTAGTAGGAGCCACAGGCACCAATTCAGTGGACCAGGTTGTTGGTTCTGTCTGATGTTGTCTTTTCTAATGTTAAAGAACAAATTACTTTGCAAAAAGTAAGAAGCATGCCCCATCTGCTTTTATTGAAAGCTGTTTCTTCTGATCTGTCATGTCATGGCAGCTTGTTTGAACAGTTTTCTTGAATAATCTTATGTTCAAGCCAGACTTTCAAAGCAGCTTTCTCTTGCAGTGATCTTATATGCAGTGATTGACTGTGGGTGAGTATCAAAGGGCTTATTCACTATAACATCAAAAGTTCTTTCTATTGCCATTAAATCACATTAGATTAAGTTATAGATGTGCAGGTATCATATAGTGGCAAGAGTGTTCTGGCGTAAATCCCTTTGTTCAATCACCAGATAACAAAAGTAAGAAACTTGTTTCAGTCTTTATAAATGAACTCAAGAAACAGATTTATTAATGGAAATTATGGATTTCACTCATCTCCTTCTAAAGAAGTTTCATCTTTCATTTATCCTAAACTGCGGTTATTTCATGCATTATGTGCTTTTTAATTGCATGTTGTTCAGAAGACATGATGTTTGGATTTAAAAATAATGAATTCTTAGACCAAGCTGTTTTGGGAGGGTGGGGTTTACTTCAAATACTCCATAGCATTCTCATAGTTGTATTGAAAGAGAGATTAGCTATAGCTTCTTCCAATTAAGTATTGCTTGGTCTTATCAGTATTCAAAAAACTTGAAAACAGCATTTTGTGGTTAATCTGTATATTATAAATGATGCAAGGTCAAAACATTTGTTGGAGGTGATACCCTTTGTGGTGCTGTTGACCCTTAAAGAAAAAAAGCTGTGGATTTTTATTTTTTTTTTCTTATCTGCTGTTGAATTAACTCTTGCTCTCTTCCCACAAATAAACATTGTACTCAGGAGAAGTGTTGGGAAAAGAAAGCAGCTCTCCAGATTAAGACATACACAGTAGAAGTGTTAGCAGTTTCAAAGACCTTTTGGAACAGTTCCATATATGTGTAACCCTCTTTGCTTGGGAGGGGTCAATATGAATGAAAACTGAAAGAAGATAATGATTTGTGGCAACTCTGTCCACCAGAGTGTTTGTATTTCAGAACAAGATTTTATGAACTTAAGTTCTCAGAGCAAGCTGCTGTGTGAATATGAGATGTTTACTTTTATTACAGCTCTATTAGAATTTCCTGGGTTTTGTACAGTTGTATAGTTGAGATGTAAAAATATGACATAGGATTGCTTGGGGAGTGCAACTATTCAGAGCATCCTTGAAGGATCATTTCACTTCACTATTTTTCAGTGTTTTGGTGGGCACAAACAAGTAGAAGGAGCTGGGGAAGATGGTCATCTTGATCATAGAGGTGGATAGAATTCATTGTGCATTATTGTACATCAAAACTTTGAGAATATTTTGACAGGTTTAGGGAGGAGTTGGTGGTATCATTAAATAAGTTGACAACTTCTATAACTAGCTTTTTGGTATTGTAGCTCAAGGGAAAGTCAATAAACTTTGATTCCCAGCATTAATGCAATTATTTTGATCTTTTTTACCTCCTTTTGCAGGAGGCTGCTGTAAAGTAATATCAGATGGCCGTAAGCAATTCAGAAAGTCGGTGTCCCATAGGATGATGTATAAATGTAGAAATACTGGGGGTGGAATAAATCATTTTCTCTGATCTTGTTAGGGTTGAAATTATTATACAAGAAGCAAATGTAATTTGCTGAATATTCTGGGAGGAAGAGAAGTGTGAAGCGCCTTTGATTACCAGTGATACTCCAAGTGTTTTCTTCTCACCTACATGTTCCTTAAACAGTATGCAGAGGTACTCTTATTGACACATATTTGGGTAGCTTTAATACAATAGTTTAGATCACCTGCTAGTCTTGTATTTCAGGTGATTTGGCATAATTGGACACTAATTTTTGTCTTCTCCTGACCTTTGACTAGTGAGAAATGATTTCAAAGAAACTTACATTGTCTTTCTGATTTAGTTATTCTGACATTAATGTATTTCAAGCTCCCATGAGAGAATATATGACAAGGGAGAGGGGCAAATTGTAGTAATATAAATGCCATGTTGAAGAGTTTAGGCTGAAAAATTTTCAAATTAACCCAAATACACAAAGGATTGATCAAATTTCTGTGAAAACACTTTTCTCTGAACAAAACGTAATCAACAGCTGTACTGAATGTTTAAATGGATCTTCTCAATACGTAAATTAAACACATCTTGGTGCATTGCTTTGTGCCAGCTGCTCAGAAAAAAATGAAAATGGGAGACCAAGGTATAGACAGTATCTTTCAAATCTTTGCTTTGGAAACCAAAACCTCTGAAATAAGAGTATCTTAGAAAACTGTACACTTTTCTTAGCCTTGTTTGCAGAATTCAAAGAGTAAGAAACATGAAAATGCTAGCTTTTGATGTGTTTTAATGCATTCTTTTATCCTTCCCTTTTCATTTTTAGTGTATCTTCACTGGGATGTAGGAATACAAGAAAAGGATTTTTGGATACCTTAGAATACTATCTACAGAGCTCTATTTGTGGTAAAAGTGGTAAAATAATCCAAGTCCCAAAACAAAGTTTGTGATGCTTTTAAGTGTAAAATAACAGGTGATTGTTTTAGGCTGTATCATGAGAGATTGTTGCCAGGTCCAACCAGAAAGTGCTGGAAAATATTACTCCTTCCATTCCTGGTATCATACCAATTCATCTTGGCATGGGCAGCCTGTCCCAGGATGGTGTTTTCTTTAAACAGTTGGCTGGGAAATGAGGCTGAAGGAGGTTCCTCACAGGGTAGGAGAGACTGTTTACAGCAGAAAGTTCCGCACCCAGCCCTATTGTTTGCTGTTCCTTCACCTGAGAGCTATGGGCAACTTTTGCTTTCTTTGACCCAGAATTCTTTATTGTCATCCTCCTCAGCCCTACTTCTGCCAGTGGAAGATGTAAATAATAAAAGTATAGAAGAAGCTGTGTTCTAGGAGCATTTTGCCTGAAATGTGATGGGGAATTCCAGTAATATCTTGAGGGAGAACTGTGGTTATCGCCATAGTTTCCTGCCAGAGACTGCAACTTAAAAATCATCATCTGGGTGGTTATTTAATGCTGATCAGCTGCATTCTGTTCATGCACAGCAGTAAAGCTCATCAGGTTAACTTCAGTGTTAGTCTGAATGCAAGTCTGCCCTGAAGAGTCAAACACTAATAACTGTAACCAGGCAAATACAGCTCCATGTGATTTTCAAGCTCGCATAATCTGGGATTTGATGTGTGGTATTTTCTCGTTAAATTTAGCTTGAAACTGGTTAGTGTTGTCAGGTATTGTTAGGGAGGGATATATTCTAATGTTTAAGGGGAGCTTTTTCAGATATACACAACTGACTGAAGTAGCTAAATTTTGGGAGAGACCATGCTTTAAATACTCTTCTTAATCTTATTGATCCGGTGAACAATGAGAGACTGAATTTACTGCTTGCTGATACCTCTGCAGTCATGCCTCAGGTTTGGAGAGCACACTGACAGAAGGTGTTTTTGTTTACACTACATCATTAAGAGACCTATACACTAGGAGACATCCAGAAAATCAGTAGATTATATAATGATTATTCTTTGTTTATCATGTCATTAAGAAAATCTTACTCAGTAGTATGTAGGGAGCCAGTTTCACTAAACAATTGCAGGTTTGTGTGATGAAGCTAAGCATGGCCTGTAAATCCCGCTGTCTGCACCATGACACTATTGAGTTTGGTGACCTGCATCAATCAGGTTCTGTGATCTTTCAGGACAAGGACAAAGCTTGTGGGTCACTCAGGTACTTTGGAAAATGGTGCTTTGTGATGTTTATCTGTACAACTGGCATTTTCTGGCATTTAATAGAGAAAATCTTTCAGTATATGTAAAACTGAACACGAAAAAGGTAGTTTAAATGTTCCTTACCTTGTGACTTTTTATTATTTTCTTTTTGGTAGAAACTGGTAATTGGAGTAGCAGTCTGGTAGGAGCTGTTCAGTGCAGTTGGAAGTAGTAATGCACTTTGAAATGCTGACAGGCTTGGTGTAAATCATGATCTGATTTTTCTTTCCTCCTGGCAAGAAGGCAAGATCATGTTGCCTTCTTATAGAGGCGGGTTCTTCTGTGGTGAAATTGAAGCTTAAAAAAACCCCTATCACATTTTCTTTACATTTAATTTCTATGGGTTTGATAGTGCCAAGCTGGTCCCGTGGCTCTTTACTGCACTGTTTCAGTGCACTGATTCACAAGTACACTAAGCCAATGTGACAGGAAAACACATAATTTTTCCTCACTAAAAAAAGTATGTAAGGTAAAACTATGGAGGCTGAGTGAAAGCAAAAGTTAAGAGATGTCACATACCTCATGAGTTTGTTCTACTTATTAATAGTTATGGTGCTGGAGTTCTGCAGATAATAAAGCTGTTATTGTTTTTTGTTGCGGTCATTGTGTCACCTTAGGATGTTTTGGGGTTTTTTTTGTTTTTTTTTCTGAAGACATATTTTTACCTTTCCCAAGCTTGTAACTTAAACTTGGAAGTGATTGTTAGAGTCTGTCCATTGGAAATACATTTTTATTGGAGCTTAAACAATGCAGTTGGGTCAATGCAAAATGTGGGAGCCCTAGGCAGAAGAGGCTTGCCAGGTTTAGTTTCTGTTATTGAGAGTACTGGGATTATTTTTTTTATAGTGGTCTGGAGTGGAGACAACTCTCAGTAATGTTTAACTTGGCAAAATCAAGGTATCACAAGTGGAATAAGCTATAAAGTAATATTATGGATAAAAGTAATCATTAATGGTGCTTGTTAGCAGATGACACAGTTGTATATGATGAGATACAGAACTGTCCTGTATATTGCATTTCTGAAACTGCTGATGGAAGTTGATGTATAGATAATTAGTGGGTTTAATGACTTTTTGCATGGTGGTTTTCTTTGAATGTGAGTATGGGAAGTCTGTAGTTCTAGTTAATGGTAGCATCACAGAGGATTATTTTGAATAGTGATTAGTTTGCTATTCCTAGGTGTGTATATACAGATCATTAAATTGCTATTCGTGGTGCCAATATTTGCATGAGTTCAAAGTCCTGAATGACCAAGCAAATTTTATAGTTTGAAGTAATCTTCTACAGGCAGTTGGCTGTATGACTAATAGAATTATGTATGCGTAAAATTGCTTTTACTGTAGAAGCCAAAATGCAGAATAATAGCTTGTCAAACTGTCATTTGCAAGTGAGATCATAGATTTCATAGTCCAAATTAGGTTGTGTTCTTTTTCTTTTTGTCAGGTCACATTCTAATAACCATATTGTGCATTAAACCCTGTGATTATCTGAACACTTGACAGATGGTAGGATCTTAATTTATATGTAAGAGACAGTGATTGCCTGAGCAGCAATGGTATTCAACAAAATATGAAATGTCAAAATTCACTTTTTTGTTGTGTTTTTACTTGACTTATTTCAGCAAGGTAATTCTAGCAGAGTAGTTTATTCATAGTGAAACATATGCTTCCTTTACTAGTGTTAACAGATTCTGGAGTTTTAAATCTTTTTGTATTGCGAGATGTTTGTGTTGGTGTAGACTACAAGAAAATTGTAGAGTACAGTGAAAATGTAAGAAGTTATTACAATTATGAGTTTTGAATATGTATATTATTCAATTTTAAGGCAAAGGAGATTAGTTTTAGGATCAGTTTTAAGGAGTTTTTAGAAATTTTATGCAATTTTCTGGAATTGTTTATCAAGCGTTCAGTTGCTTCATAATTGGGATAGGAATACGTTGTCCAGGGGAGCAGAAGAGAATAAAGGAAAACTTGGCAATTCTTTTGAAAAGTGAGACTGAGACTGGCAAGCAGGGTTGAGTTGAATTATATTGCAAGAAGCTGAGATAAAACCATTTTGAAAGCATCTCACTGGCTAACAGTGATTAGTTTCTCCTGTTTAATAATTAAGTTGTATCCTCAGTTACTCGGGTTCTGTTGTAAAGGTAGTTTTCTTTATTGAATGGGACTTCTACTTAACCTCCTACTGGCATTTCAAGTGAAACTTGTGTGCAAATGCTTAAACACAAAAAGATACCAGATCTTAAAGTCTAAAACCAACCATTACTTAGTGAAGACATAGTGGCTGAACACTGGAAGTGGTATCTAGAAATCATGTATTCAGAGTGTTTGGAGAACTGAATGCATGAAATGTATGGAAAAACTCCAGATACATAAGCACTAACTCTGCTATGAAGCCAGCAAGAGCATTCATAGCATCATCATGAGCAATATCATTGTTTGCTTTTGAAACTTTTTAACAGAATGAATTATAATCAGGAGATTAAAACTTCTGACAAGACTTAAATATGAAGTTCCCACAGAGTCTCCTTTAGAAAAGAAAATCTGAAACAGACTTGTATTTTTTTTTCCACTTTAGTAGTGGATCATTCTGCACACACTTTCCATGTAAAGCCATTTCCCACTAAATTAGCTTTGGTGAGGATGTCAAATGAATTATTTAAAATGCACTGAATTAGTACTATTTGTATTAGCAACTGCTTAGGGAGAAAAAAACATATTAGGCTTACGTGGTGGATTACAGAACTTATATGTTAGATTGTGTAGGCTTGGTGAAACACTAATGTTGATGAAATACAACCTGTTAATGCAACTGCAGCTTTTATTTACACAATAAAGGAGATAAGAATCATTGTTCTTACTGGAAATATAAAAAGAAACCAAATGGAACAACATATGCAGACATTAATGACTGCAGAAGCAGAAGTGGTTTCTTTTAATTAAAGAGACCATGTAGTATAAAAGGAATAGTATTCAGGGGCACAGAAATTGCAACTTCTTTACAATTTTATAGGTACAGTGAAACGTTTTATTATTTGCACCAAAGCTACAGTGGAATTGAACTTTGCAGCTTTGCAGATAGAGCAAGATTCTGAATTGAGAACAATTCTGTTACTATGGCAGACTCTGAGGGACCCTTGAAAGCAAGTTGTGATGCTCATCTTTGCAGCTGAGTATCTGATGAGTCCAGTAAATGCAGAGCAGTAATGAATCTTGTGTGTAGTTGGAGGAAAAGACATCTAAGATTGATCCATTTGCTTGTGACTTTGATATGGTGTTGGATATATTTTCAGAATACCTAAAGTCAATCAAATACTATTTAGGAATTGACATTTTACTTGACAGTGAGACACATTTTCACATAGGAATGTTTCAAAGTACTGTTTGAAATACTAAGCTTGTTGATATTTCTGTAGTATGAAATGCTGAGAGATACTTACATGAATGTAAGCATTAATGAATTAAGCCTCATTGCAAGGTAGGTATTATTACAATTTCACAGATTGCAGGGAGGTTAATTAACTTGCCCAGAGTCACTCAGTGATCAGTGATGAAATTGGTTTCTATTTAAAAATGTCTGTATTTGCAGTCTCATGCTTTAACTATTTGACTGTGCTTCCAAAATTTCAGTGGTTGAAAATGTTTGGCTTATTATCAAGTAATAATAAGGGTCTACATAGTGTTGAGGATGTCCAGGAAATTTTAATATTTTCTAGGTGCTTTGCAAGTTTGGATTATAGACAATTGAGTGGAGTTGGTTCTGAACTGGATTCATAGGAATAAGTCTTAATGCAAAGTATGCTTCTCTAAGTTTGTGCAAATCTGTCAGAGTTTTAATTTAAACTGTTGTTCTTGTTTGGTGTGTATTTTCAATAACATTCTAATTTCACTTCTCATTTTGTGTTTGTGTTAAATTAGGTTAAGGGAAAAAGACATTTGCCAAATAATTGCCACTCAGCTATATACCTGTTGGTTCCAATTATTTAAGTTGCACAACTACCACTTCTAATATTGAAGTACAAAAAATAGTTTGCTGTTCACTCTTGTTAATGGAAGATGTGACTTCAGCTGAAGTAGCTTATTAGTTAAATTTTATTTGTGGGAGTATTCATCTGTGCATTTTTTTCTAGCTTTAGAGGAAAGTAATTTAGGAGAGAGTTTTATTTTGTTTGACATGTTTCTTATTTTCTTACACTCAAGTAGGCAGGTGTGGTAATAAAAATGATGATGCATAGGTCTTAAACCTGACCTTTTTTGAGTTCTGCTGTTGCTCTTTATGTATCCTTTGACAAGTCACTTAAACTAGTTGTGAAATAGTTTCTGTATTTGCAAAATTTGTATTGTGCTATGATCAGGGAAGCATTATTTTTCTTAGACAAATCTTAAGCTTTTAAAAATAAAATAAGCATTATTTTACATTTTAGATTCAAGTTGATAAATCCCTGTGGAATCAAATTTTCTTGAAGAATGAATCTGGAATTCATCACTCATTCTCTTAATTACCAGCACTTTATGCACCCAAATACCTGATTTAAAACTAAATTTGCGGTTTAATGAAGAAAAATTTTAGGGCATAAAGGTTTTTGGTGATGCTTTATGAGTGTGTCATGGTTGCTGATTACTATTTATGCAACACCTATGTAGAGTGTATGATTGTGATACAACAGGATCTTCTCTTCAAGTATGGCTACTACTATGGTAGTGCTGTAAGTGTGTGAGTTTTAAACAGGAAAAATATGATGTGGCATTCTCCTCTAATTTGAAATTATTTTTTATGGCTTCAAATGCACTAAATTTTTACAGGTTGATATGTTAAGAAGTTTTATCTCGGTCTGTAATAAGATGACCAATGAACCTCTCAATACTACTTCTTCTCTGTCCCTGCTTCCCCATCCCATCCCTTTTGGTGAAAGGCAAACATGTAATTCTAGTTCAGCAACACAAATGACTATTGCAGGTAGTGCACGAACAACAGACTTGATGTAATTACACTTGCATAGTGTATTTGAGCAATCTGTATTATAGGAGGCAGAACATGTTACTGTATGACGATAAAAAAAAGGGGGTTTTTTTTGGTTGCTTCCTTTTCCCCCAACACTCTTTCCCCTCCCATGTTTTTTTACTTTTGTGCTTCACTGAATTGCTTCCTTTTCCCCCAACACTCCTTCCCCTCCCATGTTTGTTTACTTTTGTACTTCACTGAATTGCTCTAAAATCTGAAGGTGAAAAAATGTGGATTTAGAAGTGATGACAAATAATGACCTCTGACTTACGTTTATAGTTGGAATATAAGAATCAAATAGTGACAGATATGTTGTAAGTAGAAGTGAACAGAAAAAATGCCGTTCTTGTCGTTAGGCAGCACATTTAACCTAATGTAGGAGTTACTTTTTGTTAATAAGAAATGTTGTTAAACACAAATGAAAACCCCTTCTAACTATTACAGCAACTATATTCTTTAAATGAATGTTGGCTTATACCAGCTGTTACTGCCTCAGCAGAACAACCTTCACAGTGGAATCCCTCACCTGTATCAAGTTGAGAATGTGCATAAATTTCTGCAAGACTGGAGCTTCAGCATTTCATTAAATGTGAAATGGTAAAATTTTATAGTTCTGCACTTAATGTTTTTGTAAACCAATCTATAATTATGGCAGTGGAAATTGTCTGAGTTTTATGATAAGCTGTCTAAACAATGACATTTTCTAAGTCTCTTTGAAGAGAAGAGATAAAGTAAATTGGGCTTTTGCTAGTGCTGGAGCAAATCTGTTTTGCTGGATTTTATTTTACTAGCGTATCCCTGCACACTCTGTAATTTGAGAATGTTTGTTTAATGAATATCTTGTGTTGCAGCTTTTCTATATGTCCTGGCTATAAGGGAGAAAAGCATCAGCACAGAGGAAGAAAAAAATCTCATTTTTTAATGGGGCCTTGGTAAAAGATTTTATAAACTTGCTCAAAATAAATCTGAACTTTCTACCTTCATTATAGATTTTGTTGTTGCTAAAAACCCCTCAGTGTTCATGCATATAACACTTCTGGCCCATAATATGTGCAGTTCATTTCCTACACATAAGCTAATTCTTTTACAGAATTACACGTTCCATTTTAGTTCATATTTGTGTAATTGACGTAACTATTTAACCCTCCTTAAGAAAATTATGAAGAAGCAGTTGCCAAAGATGTTCATGAACTGTAGGAGTTTATTCCTAGGCCTTACTCCTTCTGTGTAAATCTCATTCAAATTGCTTATTAAAAGTTACACTGTTTACTTGGAGCACATCAAGTATGACAAGAAGATTGACTCAATACTAGTCTATTTCTTGAGCAACTCCCTTATGTGGACAGACAGAAAGAGTTGGGGTTGTTCAGCCTGGAGAAGTCTCAGGGGGGAACCTCAGTAGCTTATCAATAGCTGAATGGGGCTACAGAAAGGCTGGGGTAAGACTTTTTAGTAGGATATGTGATGGCAGGACTAGGAGTAATAGATGCAAATTGGAAGAGGGGAGATTTAGGCTGGAGAGAAGAAAGAAGTTCTTTACTCTGAGGGTGGTGAGACACTGGAACAAGTTGCCCAGAGATGTTGTGGATGCCCCCTCTCTGGAGGTGTTTAAGGCCAGGCTGGACAAGGGACTGAGCAACCTGGTGTAGTGGGAGGCATCCCTGCCTATGGCAGGGGGGTTGGAACTAGATGATCTTTAATATCTCTTCCTACCCAGACCATTCTAGCAAGCTTATGATAGAGAGGAAATAAAGAAGTCTTTGTGCCAAACATTCTGTACAGTTTCAGGAAGTGAATATAACCTGAAATAGTGCGAATTGCCCTTTCTTTCTGGGAAAAATCCTGATTAACCTTTCTTTGCAGTACATAGTATTTTGTAGTGATGCAAATGGGATGTGATTCCATGTTCAGAATCGTTTAAGAACAGAATGAATAGTTCATGGAAGTTAGTTCTGTGATCCTGACCTTGCTCATACTTCTGTGAAATACAGTTAACCCTTTAAAGCCAATTTAGTCAAAAAACATTGGAATCAAAACTGCGAACTGAACACTGAAATCAGTTCCTGACTGTGGCTCTTGTTGCTTGCGATCCTGACATGGAGGCCAGGTTCAGCTGTTTCAGTGTCTTAAATACATTGTTATAGATTGTGTAGATAATTTTATTGAAGTATGAATTAAAAAGTAATGGGGTTTTTTTTTAAGCTCAACTAATGTACTAGAAAAAAGAGTGAAATATTTACACAAGTGTTTAAATCCTTCCCTTAGTCTTGAACATTTTTTTTTATTCTACAGGAATAAAATTAAAATATTGCATGCTGATAAACTAGGTTACATGGAACAGCTTACCTAGGAGTAAGTGTTACTTGCAGAATCCAGTAAAATGGAATTAGCCTTATAAATAAAACTCCAAATGATTGAAAACACTTCAACATTCTGATGGGGGAAGAGCACCCTCTAATTTTTTTTTTTTTTTGGAAGTGTCTGCTTATTAGAATTACTGCATGCAGCTTATACTTTAATGGAAAAGTAGATGAATTCTGATTTCTAGCAGGTTTTCTGTGCAGCTAGGCTATATTATGAGATGAATTTGTGAGATGGATTCTGTTCTGGGTTACAACATTTTACGTTCTTAACTGGTATATGGGAGCCCCATAGACATTATATCAATTCTCTGCCTTTTATCTTCAAGAAACCACTTGCTACTTTTCTGAACTGAGACTTCTCATATGTGGAAATATAGCATTTGTTATTTGATTAATACAAGTTTCAGTATCCCATCTTGCTTGGATTTTACACAGTAATGTAAAGTCATCATCTTTTTTCGTTTGGTTTAGTTCAGGAGTAAGCAAAACACAAGTGTAGAACTCAGCCATTACTTCCTCTCCCTTTTTTCTGCTCGGCATTCTTTCCAGGGCATGATTCCATCTAGTCAAACCAGGACTCCTTGCAGTCATCTGCAGGCTTGTCTTTACTCTTTTAGTATACCAGAAGATTTCACCTAAATGGAATGACTGAAAACTTGTCTTGCTTATTAAATTCAGATCTGTACCTGTAGATTTCATGGTTATTGTTCAGCTTTCTGATAACATACCAAATCACTACTTTGAGAATGTTCAGTTCTTATGTCATTGACTTACTGCTAAGGTTTTTGCATTTCTGAAGTTATGTAGCTTAATGTCATCAGTTCTAATCAAGGGTGACTGACTAGTAGCTCTCAAAATCAAACATTCAGGCTTAATTGAATTTCATACAAAGAAGATTTTATATATTTTTATGTACTCCAGCCCAAATAATTTCCAAGTCAACAGTGGCTTTCCATAGACTTCTGCGGACTTTATATCAGTTTCCTATAGAACCTCTTTATCTAACAACATGAAATGTTAATTTTTTTCCACAAAAGCTGACAAGCATCTTTGTTAGTCTACAGAAGGACTTACAATAAATGAAAATGTATGCTAGGGTATTCAGTGGGTAGAATCTGTAAAGCTATATAACATCTAAACCCATTGTAATGTTGAATGATAAATTATTTGCAAGAGTTTCTCATGTAGAATAGCTTGTTCTGATAATTGAAGGATTTTTCTGGGGTTATGGTGCGTGGTTTTTGCTTTTTTTCCCTCCAATTGTCCATTATAATTCTGATAAATCCAAAAAGATCCAAAGATCCAAAGAGATTTTGACTCAGCTGCAGAGAAATTTCTTCCTTGGTTAAATCTAACCTGGAGTCTAGAATACGTTTCTCTAATCAGATGTGACAGACAGCTGTTTGAGAGTTGAGATTATTTCCAGTCTTTAAAGTAGCCCTGGAGCTGCAAATATCACAGTAGTGCTGTAGTATGAAGAAAGGTTGGGGGAGAAAAGGTAGTTTTAAGTTCAGCAGATAGGAGCTCAGTTCCTAGCTTTTCTTAATGACTTCCTTCTTGGCAGTGCTAAAATAATTTTGGTTTGTCCATTATCTTGAGGTTTTTGTATTTATAGATTCCAGTTACTTTTAGAGTCAAATGGGTTTAGATGTAGTAGTGGGGTATTTTGAAAAAAAATCTTATCTTTCATTTTTTGTTCCCAGCTGAGAGGCACATGATAATTCATTTACTTCCTTTTAAAAATTTTTATCTTCACGGGATGGGGGAACTGTGAACTATGAGCATCCCAGTTGATCTGTGACAGTTTGTGAATTCCAGAGTTTGTAGAAGGCTGCAATAGAATCATGGAATGGTTTGAGTTGGATGGGACCTTTTAAAGGTCATGTAGTTTAACTCCCCCTGCTTGTCCCCATAGGAGAGGTACTCCAACGCTCAGAACATCTTTGTGTCCCTCCTGTGGACTTATTCTGACAGGTCCATGCCCTTATGTTGGGCTCCAGAGCTGGTTGCATCACACTGGTTACAGACAGGCAGAATGATTTCTCAGACTGCTGCTGATCCTGTTGTTTTTTTGCAACAGACTGCAATTTTGTTGCAGTCTAGGGTAGAGTTGCCTTTTTGGGCTGCAGGCACACATTGTCAGCTCATGTCCAGCTTTTCATTCACCAGGATCCTCAAGACCTTCTTGGCAGGGCTGTTCTCCATCTATCTATTGTTACTGAAGCTTGCCCTCACCCATGTAGAGAACTTTGCGCTTACCTTTGAACCTCATTATGTTCACACAGGCTCACTTCCTAAGTCGGTCTGGGACCCTCTGGATGGTATCTGAATTAATTTATGGAAGTGCACTAAGCAGTGTTAAAATTTCTTTGAAATCTGAAAAGCTGCAAAGGCTTTTTTTTTTTTTAAGTACATCTTCAGATGTGTAGGAAAAGTCATTACTGTGTCATTAGATTTCTTAGAGGAAAGCTGAACAATAATATCTTAGCTGAAAAAAGGCAAACCAACATAATAGAATTTTGGTGCATATGAAATATTTATGCCAAATGTCCTCGCAACTTGAAATATCAAGTAGGAAGATGTAGTTTCAGCTCTTTAGAAGAAAATTCTAACTACAGCGTACCAACCAGCAACAAGAACTCAACCTGCCTGAATGCAAAAAGTATTCTTTTAAGTATTTGATTGTCTTAAATGTCTTCTCAAGGACTGACTTAGCTGGAATTGTATTTCAGTCTAAATGAATGGCAGAACTGATAATAGGAGCTCTAAGCAAGGAGCAGTAGTGATAATCCTGATGCCTTGGCGTGTCAGGAATTCCAGGAACAGTGGACAGACAGTGACTCTTCCAGTTGTATGGAAATGTATTTGGTGCCTTGAGAAGATTAATAGATTAAAATAAAAGTGATCTTATATGATACATAAAAAGCTGGAGATTGAAATAGCCAGTTGGTTGGTACAACTTTGAGCAGTATGCCTAACCATCAGCCTTTGCTTTTTTTTAAAGCAAAGTAGCTGTGCTTTACTTGTTGACAACTATGGGATCATTTTATTCAATGTAAGCTATTCAAATTAGGTAAGAGCTGTGAGGTTTTTAATAATGGTTAAATAGATGTTAAACATCCAGACTTCTTATTTATGGTGAGAGTGATGTGCATCAGCTTTGTGTTCATCAGCTTTGTGTTTCTTAGGAAAGCTGTTTATGATGTGGCTACTGTCTAAAATGGTTACTATGCAAAGATACTCCTTCATTTAAATCTGAAACTACTGGAAAATTTTGTAAATATGGGATATTGTCTCAGGGGTAGGTAATACAATTATTGTTGCTACTTCAGAATTGTATACTGGTAGAAGTATTAGGAAGCTTATGTTCTGTTAATCTAGCTCAAAATTAGGCTTTTGGTTTCATCTATAGCGAAGATTGGAAAGTGTTTTTTTTTCTTTATTGGGGATAACCAGGACAAAATTCTGTTGAAATAGAGCATGTAGATTCCCTCCCTCCCTTATCAGTTAACTGTCATATGCAACGGACAGTTAAACAGGTTGCAGTGGCCATGTAGCTTTGCTGCCTGATTTATGGTGCGTTTAATTTAATTCACTGAAGGTGACCCCTTTGTATTTCACTACAGAGACACAAACTTTGCTTGCTCTAATAACTCAGGTTTGTTGGAACTTCCCATTATAGGTAGGACATGACAATTGTACCCATATACCCTTCTGTGACCTGGCTCTTGAGTGTGGGTTTTGGTTTTTTTTTTTGCTTAACCTAGCATTACTTTAATTTCTTTGGAGTTGCTAGCTTTTAGGAGCTTGACTGAACTTCTCAACCATGTCCTTACCTACTATATGCAAGCTGCATCAAATAACAGCTGATTCAGCACACTGCAAAGGCCTTTTGAGCTGTTAATTGGTGAGAACACAGGATGGTGACTGTTGTGCCACTGCTGTTTCTCTGGTCTGTAATTATTTTGTGATATATAGATTTGTACCTTTGACTGTATAGTGTGATGTCTATTCTCTTGGGGAAAAATAGATGACTTGCAAAAGGCAGTTTCTTAGTGTGCTGGGTGTTAGTCTTTTCCTTTGCTGGTGTAATGTCTTTTGGAAGACCTGGAAACTCCAGCAACTTAGCCAAGAAAGGAAAATTGAATAATTGCTTAGACAAAGAAGACAAGGCTTCTCTCTTTTGTCCATCTTGTACTAAAGAATATAAGAAAGGATAAAAAGAATAGCTGATGTGTTTCACCTGGACACATCATCTTCCATCTAACTCTACCTTTCCTGGAAATCACAGGTCTTAAGTCAGTCTTATTGCCAAGTTTAATCAGTAAAACTGAGTTACATTTTCTCAGAAATAAATGTAGGCACTTACTGTGAAATACTGATTTTTTTCTTTGCCTCTTTTTTGTTTCTGAATAAGATGTCATAAAATAGCAGTAATTTTCTTCCATGTTTGGCTCTAATTTAGTGTTTGAATACAATCTAATTGACATACTTGAATTTTCCAGTAGGAGTTTGACTCTTAATTTGATGTTTAGACACAGGTTGAATCTTACCTATTTGCATATTAATAAGTATTCCAGGAAGGTATCTGATTTTCACAGCAATAAATTCTAACGGCTTCTGTTTGTACAGCATTAGAAAACATCTGGTGTTATCAAACCTTGTAGACAAAATGAACTTGCTGGAGAGAAGACAGTCATAATGACCTCAGCTGTTTTATTCACCTTAAATAAAACCAAATTTGTATGTATTAATTTTAACACCTTTGCAGTACTAGTTTTTGATATTACATGGAATTGGAGGAGCTGATTTGCTTAAACAATGATTTGTTTCTGTAGGAACTTCTTTGCTTTATTGCAGATAAATATTTCTAAGCAAAAAGTGCAAAATAAAACCTGCAAATTAACCCTTGCAGAATAGGTGTTAGATGAACCTCTTAATATTAAAACAAAACTTTGGTGTGGGAATGCTTCTTGACATTTGTCATCTCTATTGCATCAAATTTAGAACAAAAAGTAATTACTTGTGGAAACAATTTTATTAGTACACTTCAGCATTCTTTTCTCCAGGAAGTATCACAGACAATATGGATGATTTTTCTTAAGCTTCTTGAGTTTTTAAAGTTTCTGTCTTCCTTTTATTTTTGCCTTCTGACACCTCTAAGCCAGGAGATGGGAAATGCCCCAGACTTTGCAAAAGCACTTGCATTTAAAGCTTGCTTATTCTTCAAGGATAGCTTCTAGCACAGGGCTTTAAAAATGATCTAGTGACTTGGTTAGCAGCATCTCCTGTTTCAGTTACAGTGAAACAGTGATTCAGTGTACAATGAACTTATATACTTCAGTCACTTACTCAAAGGTAGTTTAGTAAATTAATTTAATAATCATGCAAGTGTCAGCAGACCCTAACTAGTAACATCGTTCTGTACTTCTACAGAGTAGAACCAAAGCAGCTGCTGTCCTCAGAAGTCAACATGCTTAGGACTATGTAAGCAATGGGTCTGCTTCTGGAAAAGTAGTATTTTCAAAGATCTCTGGAAAAATGGTGTTTTTCAGCTTTATGTATTTTAAAACTTATAGTAAGGAAGTATTCCATTATACTTTTTTCATTGCAGAGATGAAGATCTAGCATATTATGAATACAGCTTAGGTTAAAAGCATTTTACTCATGAAGGTCTTTTTGAGTACTAGATAGATGGGCCTTGCCTTGTGTCACTCTTCCAGGGACTGTTTTGTTCTTAAACCGAGTGTAACATAAGGAAGATGGTTCATCTGTGAACATGATACATGATTTTTTTTTTTTCCCTTACAAATAAGCTTTAACAGACTTCAGGATTCTTTAGAGTACTGCTTTTTTCACTCAGGATGTTATTTTACAGTGTGAAAGTTGTGAAGTGCCGAAAGCATAGATTTTTCCTTTATTAATATAGCCTTTGAGATTCTCAGTTTCTTGGTAGCATGTCCCTAAAGATTTTTTTTCTGTTTTTTTCTTCCAAGATGCAGAGGAGTAAACAGGTACATACTTCCCAGGGAGAGGAGGTGCTTTAATATAGAAAGGAGAACTGGTCATATCCCTAAATTTAAAAACAGCTTGTGTGCCATCCTTGCCTCCTTCCCTTTTTCTCATGCTTTTTAAGGGATAATTTCTTTGTTCATAGAAGACAAAAAATATTTATTATACATACATATCAGGGGAGTAGAATGACTCTTGTCTGTGTAAAGCTTTGTCATAAGAAGTTTTTCTTGAAACCTGAAGAAAAACTGAGTCATACTGATGCTACAAAGTTGAGTAGAAATAGTGAATTTACTGACTATGGGGTACTTTGATTTTACAGACAGCAGTCATACCAGGTCTGTGAAAACAATGTGACGTAGTTACAGAAACTTGCCTTAATGTAGCAGCAGCTACATGTAGCATCTTTTTAAACCTTCTTAAATGCAGAAGCAAACTCCACCAATTCACAACCGTGCTGTTTGCATTAAATCTATACTTTTTGCATTCAAAATGACATTAAGATCAACAAAAATAATGATGTGTATGTAGGTGTATGTAGCCTTTTTAAACTCTTGGGTTTGTCTTCTGTTTTTCATTTTCTGTGCTTGACTGTAAGAATGCCTAGTGTTAAGTGAATAAGTGTATGTGAAAATACTTGCAAGTAAAGTGTATCTGCTTGTTTAAAAGTAGGCAATAGTATTTAGTTTGTGGTATAGAAGTACAAATTTATGTGTTATGTGATTTCTGTGTCATGCTGAAGAAATTGTGAGGAATGTTTAGGGCACTGCATTTAATTAGCAACTAAATTTGTCCTGATGGTGTGTTCCTTTGTAAGTGTCAAGATTCTATTTATAATTGTGATCCATGTTCTGAGTTACCTACCAAATTCCTTGTGTCTGAAAGATAAATGCACCCAACATACATTTTCTGATGGATTAATCTTGCTTGAAGATGTCTTCAGTTTTTACATGGCTAGCAATTGAGTTTGAGCTTTGGTCTGGGTTCATGCCTTCCTTGTGGGGACTGTCGCTGCACACAGACTTTGAGAGAACCAGATGTTTTGAATAACAAAGAAGAAATAATGTTTGGTTCTTTGAGTGAATTTTTGAAGCAATCTCATCCTCATCTTTGTATGAAGGTAAACTTTCCAATTAAAAACTGAATAAACTTGCTGTTCTTGGATTAGGTTCTTGGTTGTAGACAACCAAAGCTAATTGCTAGGACTGTCTTTGTGACTCCTTCAGGTTTGGATAAGATCTCTCTTTTTTTTTTTTTTTGTACTTCCTAATTCATAAGTGAACAGTTCAAATGTGTATGAGAAGCAGATGACCTCAGATGTCTTTGGAGATACTTATCTGATGTTTGTTTCTACTCGGACAAGAGAGGCATTGGAAGAGGGTGGGTTTCCAAAGGCTGTCTGGTGGTGTGTGCAAAAATAATTTCTGATGTAAGAAAGGTGATATGATGGGGGGTCTTTAAGCTGACTTTGCCTTTCTTACGGATTGCTGTTCTCTGCTACTGGGTAGGCAATGAGACTGTCTGAGAAACTTGTGCTTCAATCCCTGTAGGAATTTTATGGTAATGAATGTGGTCCTGCACATCTCAGCAACAGTGGCAGTGGTGATCGTACATTGGGGCTGCATAGAAAGATAAAGTTTAGAGTAGAAAGCTGTCTTTTCTCATGATATTGTTCAGCCTACATGTAGAATGCAATTATCACTGTTTTGATGTTTCAGATGATTAAGTTTGCTGCTTTTAAAGCCTTTTGTCAGTCAGGTATGTTCATGCTTGGTTTTTGATTTGCCTCATTACTGTCTGTAGACTAAATGCTGACCATTACTTTTGCTGTTAGAATCAGCAGTACAGCAGCAAAGGAAGAAGCCTCAGCTATGAGGTAGACATTAAAGAAATAATTCTTGTTTGATGTTCCACTTGTCGTGTCCTTTTTCTCCTTGGGTTAAAATCTTCCTTTGTTCTTTTAAACATTGAGAGAATTAGGCTACATAGAAATGACATTTGGCCCTGAACGTGGGGGTACCTAACTGCAGCCATTCCCACAGTAGAAGTCTCCAGTGACATGAATAAATTAGGAGAGTTTTCGTATCTGTGATAAGCTTATGAAGCAGCTTGAACTCTCTGGCAATTGATACTTAATTGATTGAGATATAAAGAACCCTAAGACAACATTTATTCATAGATTTTTGATTTTATTCCCCCTTCTCTGGTCTCCCATATTTCTTACCTGAGAGCTTTATAACATTGCTACAATGATGTTTTGAATTATAGGCATAAGAAAATCACCCCTCCTAATGAAGGCTGTCATCTATAGATTAATATGTGTAATTGTGTGTATATATGTGTGTGAGTATATTAAAAAACCAAAACTCCCCATGATTTTAGGTTTTGGAAAAGGACAGTTTGGGGCTTGAGTCTAATTGAATTCTAGCATTCAGAGGCTATTATTTATCTTAGTCATAACTGCTAGTCTTTCCCTGCCTTCATTACATGTTTGGTTATTTTTTTATTGTTAGGCATATGTCATTGTGGCTCTTGTTTGACCCCTTGTTGAGACTCAGATTACTTTTGTATGTTTTGTTTCCTCTGTACCATCCTTTATGAGGCAAAGACCCTCCCCAGGGAAGGGAGAGTTTGTGTGGTCTGTATTACGAATGTGTGTTCAATTCACCTCAAGGTGTCCAATGAAATTTCTGTAACATTTTGCTCTGTTGGTAAATTTCCATAATGAGGAAACGCTTTTAAATGTTAGGATGTAAAAATAATAAAATGTATCAGACTGTCTGTATACTAGTGGATGACTATGAAGAGTAGATTGTATTTTCTATTTGTATCACAAACTGTTGCAACTATTGTCAAGTAAGTTTTCTACTGAACAGTTCTAGGGTAAGAAAAGTTATGTAAAATATGGTGGAATGATAAAATATGAATAACTATGCATGTCAAAATCTGTATTTCTCATGATTTGAAGAACTCTTGCTCAGGGATAGATTCACCCTTACCAGAGAATTTGATTACTCTTCCTCTCTTGGTCTCACTCCAGTGCTGGGTAAGAACAACATAACTAATTCATCATCTCTCTACAGACTTCCAGTAATCTGTTATTAATGCTTGTATTCAAGTAAATATAACTAAATCCGACAGATGTAGAATCTGTTGTATTCACTTCCCAGTGATGCAGTGAGGTGTAAAAAAATGTCTCGGAACTGTAAAGTATAGCCTTTTGCAAAGCCTAATGACAGTGTCGAACTTTATGATGAAAACACATTATTGTGAATGTCACTGCACAGAGAATTGTTTAGACAGACTGTAATGATTGCCAAAGAAATATCAAAAGCAATAAAATGTGTAACAACAATCATCCATTGGTTGTGTTATAATTCAACTGTGTTATCAGTTGTATAGTATTTCGTACTATAGAGAATCCCATCCAATATGACTGATGATTCTCTAAAAGGAAGTAATAGTAAAAGGGTTTGCTTTTCCCTTTAGTGTCTTAAAGGCTTAATATTGACACTGGCATATATTTTGTGTATAAAACCCACTCTTGTGGCAATTTGAAGTGGAAGAACTTGAAATTAAGTTGTTCTTTTTCTGTGGGTCCAGTTTGAATCTCCAAGTAATTAGTGATTAAAAGACCTATTTCTGAACAGAACTTATTTCAACAGTACTTAGGGGAAACATTATTAAAGGGGTTACCTGACTATATCCTTTTGCTTCTGCAAATCAAGCAAACGATAGGAATCTGCTTTCTGTCGATTGCCAGTAAAAATTTATTTTTATTAATATTTTTTCTGTGTTCTATTTAAGATACATCAGACTGCTGTTTCAATACCTTGATGAAATTATAGTTCTTTTATTTTGGAGAAGGTTTTATCCTTTTAACATTGTAGCTTACTATGTACATGAGTTAGTAAAACACTGAGTTCCTCTGAAGTGGAAAATAAACTGGAAATCTTTTAATCACATTCACCTAAATAAAAACTTTTTAATAACAAATCTCAAAGCTTACAGTGGTGCAATGCAAAGTGCCTTACTTAAGGCTTGTACACTAAACAGGAGCACTGAGGCAGTCCTGTTTGCTTGTGCTCTGTCTTACCAACGACTTTTTGCTGATACTTTGAAGAGAAGGCTTTGCTGTCTGCTACAGTTGGTGTTTAGCTGGTATCCTCTGGATGTTCTGTCCTGTTAGCTGCTTTGGGATAGCCTTCAATCCCCCAAAAGCTGCTGCTTTGGCAACAGGATCTTGTCCTTTTATTGGTAACAATGTCTGCTTCATTAATTGGTGGCAATTTCACGCAAAAAGATAATGTAGAGGTCAGTAGAACTCAAACTGACAGATTTATTCTGAGTATATGAGAAATAGGTGTCAAATCTTGAAGTTCTAGGTAGTTTTTTCTCTTAGTTCCATATAATACTCCCTGTCCTTTCTGAATGTTACATTCTACAAGGCATATGAAAAAACTAGATTAATTTTTCTATTCTGCTGTAGAAAATGTAATAATAGTTTAAAAATAAAACTACTTTAGGATACAAATTTTTACATCAAATGTTCTTGTATTTTGAGACAGTTGCTTTTAAGGTGTTTATTCACCTTAAATATGGTTTTATGGTATGTGTCAATGAAATTTTATTTTCTTTTAAGAAATAGTGGAACTGTGGATGCCTTTGACACAGTGTAGAACAGTGTGAAGTCCATGTAAGCTTTCACTGTTGCATCTGTGGAGAGACAGAATGGCTGAAGAGAATGAAGAATCAGCTATTTGCCCCCTCCCCATTTCACTGAAAGTCCTCAATATGTACTTTAAATTCGTGAACACAGATGCAAAAAACAAGGAGATAGTGCAAGAAATAGAATGGTTATATGTGTAGATATGTATTTCTAGTGGGATATGGAAAAAAAATCCCATCTGTTTGCACTCCTGCAGAACCAGGAAAAAAATAATGCAAGTTAGCTGACAACAAAATCTTAAAAATTACAGTCTTATGTGAATTTTTATATTGGCTATATTGTGTGCTGCTGACAAACTAAGATGACTTTTTAAAGTGTTAAACTTTTGTAACAGTCAAGCATGGTAATGTGTTCTGTCATCTTGAATTTCTGTTTGTCTCTTCAGTTCAGTGAGCCCATCCTAGCGTTATCAAATATGACTAGTACTAGAAATAATACAAAAAAATTAAATTTGAGGTGATTTTGTTTTATTTTCAAGTTTAACTTGTAGATAGGGAGTATATTTTTATATAAAACTGTTGTTCTGGATTACTTCTCTTAGGATAAATGTAATTAATAAAACATTTTAAGATCAGGTCATCTGGTAAAGTAATCTCATTCACTCTCCTCTTCCTGCTTTCCTTTTCCACCTAGCTTTATCTGTATTGCCCATTTTTGTTCCAAATCATTGCAACAAAATATATTGCTTAAGTCTGAACTGTATGCTTGCAGAAATAATATTGAGACAGAAATGGAGAATGGTTTTGGTGGCATTTTTAATTTTTTTCCTGTAGGCCCTGTTCATCCACTAAAAGGTTAGTAGAGAATCTGAGGCCACCCAACTATTTCACCTCTCCCTTCTAAAAATATCAGTGACCTCTAGTTCTCCCTTGACTAGATAAACACTCGCCATTCTCTCCTTTGCAGGACACTCACTTTGCTGTCAGTTTACGTAGACTGCAGACTGCATAACAAATATATGAAGATTGATACCAAAACAGGGACTTAAAGGAATGATAGATTAAGGAGATGGTTACATTGGCTTACCTATTTTCTGGAATTTTAGATAATTGACTGAAGAGAATGGTAAATGCTGG
This sequence comes from Turnix velox, assembly GCA_013400935.1. Taxonomy (NCBI): domain Eukaryota; kingdom Metazoa; phylum Chordata; class Aves; order Charadriiformes; family Turnicidae; genus Turnix; species Turnix velox. The sequence continues at coordinate 556,453 of VZTY01016144.1, read as the reverse complement.
TAGTTTACCTGTGATGTGGCATTCAGCATTAAGGGATGTATAAAGTAAAAAAAAAAGCACTTGTCTCTGAAGATATTGGTTGGACAAATTCAGCTAAAGTACTGAATACTACAGTGCACTTGTGTGCCATTTTAAAAATAATTTCAGAGAAAACAGCTTCATATATATTAAAATCTGTTGCTGAATTGCTGAATGGCTCACTTGCGAATAGCATTGTATGCTTGCATGAAAATTCAAATTTTAGAGAAGTATTCACTGAGTGACCACAAGATTATCTGCAGATACTGTGCACTTAGAGCTGGTGTGATGATTCCTAACCCTTGTAACATCTGGCCTTTGCTTTTGTCAAGAGCTGCTTTGAGGTGTGGAGTCGGAGTCCTGCTCAGTGCTGAACACAGCAATTAGCTCTCTGAAAAGCGGAGGTAATAAGGATCATGAAACTCCCATCAGCACTTCTCTGCTTCATCTTTGGATTTTTTTAACACCTGTGTCCTGTTTTTTTAGGTTTCATGGATGAGTATGGCCCTTAATATCCAAAAGATACTGCATAGATTCAGATATCATGATCTCCATTGACACTTTTTCTGCAGTGTGTCAACTGGTAGCAGAAGGTTCATAAAATATCAAGCTATTTTTTTCTTTTTTTTTTTTTTTAACCTATTTTGTATTTGTATTTAAAAAAAACCCCAAATAACCACAACAGCAAACTGTCTCCTGGTGATAAGGTCAGGAATGACTGCTATCGAGTTTTTTCCAAGGTAGACATGGTGGGAGAATTAAATAGCCAGGTGAAGGGAAGCAGCAGAAAATGAGAGGAATGACTGATACTTAGGAATCTGGAGGAAGTTCTAGGTCTATATCAAGCTATAGAAGAAATGCTCTTGATGTAGAATATAAGAAATTTAGAGTGCAGTGATGATGATATCCTTTTTCTAATAAGTAGCTTGCATTCGTTATTGGACTTGTAATCATTGAAAAATCAAAACTTGGTTTAACAAAAAAAAGAAGTTCAAAACCAGCATTTTCTGTTGTTAATGGTATTTCTGGTCACTAAGCTGACAATTATATTTAAGCTTAGTATTCCCACTGTGGTTTCTTTTTCCATAATGGAAGGAGCAGGAATGGCTTTCATAAAATGTTTGTCATCTTTTAAAGCATGTATTGCTTTTCTCATTGGCATTCTTTTATAGTACTGAAAAAAATAATTCAATCTCTGTGCCTTCACAAAGTCTCCAATGCCTTCTAAAAATCTCATTTACAGCAGTTTTAAAATTACATTCTTAAATCCCCAACTTTTATTGACACCAGTAAGACTTTAATGGGTATTGACTACTGAAATTATATTTGAATTCAATATTAAATATTCTATTTTAGAAGGACTTTTATGGAGCGAGAGGAGTACTTTGACTTCTTCCCTCACTATAATTAATAATTTTGTCATGTGCCTTCTCTGTGCCTCTTCAGTAACCATGACTCACCTTAATACCAGTGTTTGACATTAGAAACCTCTCCAGAGAGGAAGAAAATCATTCATAAATGAGCTGAATAAAGGTTATTAAACCAACACTTAAAATTCTGGTCCTGCACGTTTTCCTTTACCCCTAATTAAATGCCAAGAACAGCAATGTAGAATTTTCACTGTATACATATGCTGAATATACCTTTTATCAGAGGAAAGGTACCTATAGGGAAATGAAACTTTATCCCCAAAGTCACATCCTCTTGCTGATGTATTTGAATGCTGGTTTTAAAAAAGGGCAAAGAACTCATGGGGAATGTGTATCCTAATGCTAAGTGTTGAAGTATATATCTAATGTGATTTTTTTCTTAACCTTTCCTGTCTGAGTCAGGTTTTCAGCTTAAGTTGTCTTGGTGATTTCTGACTGTCTTACTATTTGTGTAAGTAAAGGCAAGCTGCCTAAGTAAAGTTTGTAACATTGGGTCCATACTTGTCATTTGTCCTCTCCCAGAGAATTCCAGGATAACTTGCATACCAATATAAATAATGGAGCAGCATATAAATTGTCTATGTCATGTAAACCTTTGAATTGTGGGGGAAAAAATACCTCCCACTTTACATCCTGAAATTCTCTTGCCTTAGGATTTTGTATTTACATAGCTTCTATGACCTGGTTAGTCTGGGAAAAGAGTAATTTGTAATCAACACAACGTACTGTATTTAGTTACATCCTCTTTACTGATATGAGATACTGGCATCTGCAAAGCAGTGATAATTTGCAGTGGTGTTATTCTGACTTGCAGTACATGACCCTGATGCGGTCAAGTCCTTTCAATTAGCAAGATGAGGGTGTTAAGTTCCATGTTCTTGTTGCTGGGCTCAACTGCTCATTTACCGAATATTGCACTGGTTGTCTATTGAAGTCCAATTCCTTCAATAAAAATTTAACACAAACTTCTTTTTCGTAATTTATAAAACAATCTGGGTCTTTCTAACCAATTTTCTTAACCTTGAGTGTGTCAAAATAATACTTTGTGCAAGTATAAAAGGGCTCTGGATCATTAGTCTCTGTGTTGACTTTTTCAGTGAACTTTGCCTTATACTTTAGTAAATGATTTTACTCTCATGAGTGTTAAAGGTAATTTAACCTTGCTGAGTACAGGTGCTATTTTTGATATTTAGTGCTTACTAGAGAACTTCTAAATAATTATAGCATCTCTGAAATACTTGGAATACCTAAAGTGCTATAAAGCTGTGCTGATTCAGGATAACAAATGCCTCCTTTCTTGTCAGAGAAGTAGGCTACCTTATCACAACCACGGTCTTAGCAGTTAAATGGAAATCACTGTATGATGCTGCCTTACTTGATAGTACTGTGATGAAGGAAAAATAAGTGGTCCTTATTGAATTCTGATAAATGGGGATGGTTCTGCACTAAATAGAACCGTGTTTGTCAATAGATGATTTGTTCTGTATTGACAACTTTAAATTTACTTGAAAAAGATTTCTGTAAAATTGAGAATGACCTTTCCTTCTAATGGCATTTTTTAATTTAAAAACCTGCACAGCAGTACAGCAAGCCCCTAAAATCACAAACTAGTACCTGATTTTATGGAAGCTACTCATAGGTTATAGAAATTTTCCTGCTCTCCTTTTTCTGTGATTTTTGTCCTTGCATCTCGCTCAAGTCTCTTGATCTTTTTTTTTTTTTCTTTTTCTCCTCTGCTGCCACTGTTTTGTATCTACATGTCCTATATCCTACAGTTTACTCAGTTGTCTCCTGCAATTACCACATAATCCTTGATCCTGTTTTTCTTTTCTATTCCTTTGTTGGTCTCTGATCATCAAAGCCTTTTGACAGCTTATTGTTAATTTAGTATGCAATGCTATATCTCATGTTAGCTTCCATCCTGCACTTGCTTAATACTATTCCTGTAGCCTCTTTTGCAGTTCAGAAGTTATCAGAAGAAATGGATGTTAGGATCATTAGGCATAAATGTACTTATTTGCAGGGCTACAGAAATGTTTCCTTTTAATGCACTAGGAATTGAATAGGCAACTTAGATTTCAACTGAGCTGCAAGCAACCCTCTCTATTTGCCTCCTATCCCCAAAACCCTGTCAACTAACTGCTCTCAGCTTCTTGCAATTATTTTCATTATGTTCTTAGATTTTTGCCCTGCTTCATCAGCATGTGCTTTTGTTTCTTTGAAGTACAAACTGAATGTGGTTCCAGAAATAGTAAGTCTGCTTACTATTGGCATCCCCAACAACTTGTCTGTGTTGGTGGCACAGCTTCTTTAAGATCCTGAGGCGCAAGTGTAAATTATGGCTGATAACCTGCATTACTTTATATATACAGATACATAATTATTCCTTTGCTCCTTCATGGCACTGTAACTCTTGCATCCACTAAATTGTTTTCTAGAATTGAATTTACTTTTAAGCAGCTCTTGTGATTTCTGTTTTGCTGCTCTTTGCACTGGAGTGTGTCTTCCCTTAAATGTGTGAATGTTTGTTTCACATTTTTTGCAAGATAATTTGGGGACGTGCAGTTATATAGATAACAATTTTTTTTGAGAGAGTGTGTGTCCAGATTACTGATGCTTTTTCAGAATCTGTAGGTCTGTAGTGAAATTAATAGATTTAATTAGGTGATTTGGGAGGAGTACTGCTGGAAAGAAAGGGTTTTGATGTGTATTAGTTATTAATATAGGTGTTAGCAGTACAACTTTTGCCCAAATGATTCCTGTCTTGGCAAGCCTTGTGTTTTTTGTATATTGAACTGGCAAACTGTAGGGTCATTGATTATCTGCAGCTGGCTGGGATTGCAGTCATTCATTCTCTAAGGCTAGTTTTATAAGCCTCTGTAACTTATCTGTGACCTGGCTGTAGCTTTGACTGTTTCAAATCTGTTCTAGCTGATCGTAACTTCTGTCTTAGATGGAAGGGACCTAAGATCTTGGTAACAGTCAGAGCATTAATAGTGCCCTGGCCCACTGGGAACACTTGGTTCTCAACCCTCAGCAGTAAGGGCTTCCAGTTCCCTTCTTGATAGTCTTGGTTCTTGGTCTGTAACTTCGTTATTTAAGATTCTGACCTTAGCTCAGATCTGTGAGATGAGATTTGTAGTAGAGTGTGCAAAGCTTGAACTTCAGTCAAGAAGTCTAAAAGTAGAACTCATTCTCTTCCATGGCCACCTGCAGAGCCAACTTCTAGATGTGTTTTGAAGAACACCATTTATTGAATTCTTCAAGTCACGTTTTGAATATTAGTTTTTCAAAACCAATGTTAAAACACAGTTGTGGTCAATGCCTTATTGATAACAGCAGAAACAACTTGTTTCTTGTCTCATTGCAGACTTTCTCTGGCTATAATTAAATTTATAATATACCTTCCACAGCAGTAGTTAGCTGCAAGTATTTTCCATATTACTTTTATAATATGGAGTACAAAGTACTGGAGTGAATCAGTTTTACGTTTGAGCAGTAACTCAGTAACCAGCACTGAACAATTTTCAGAAATAAAGTCTTGTCCTTTAAATGAAATCTTAGCAAACATAGAACTTGCTGTGTACTAAGTGTTTGTCATACCTCCTAGTATGGTAGCAGGAATGGTAAACTGCTGGATATTCTGGATGAGGTACAGAGTTGGATTTAGCTAATTTATGTATAGTTGTTTAGAGCTTTTTTGTGAAGGAAGCTTGTTATTAATTGAAGCTCTGCTCTTGTCATGTAGAGAACACTTTAGTCTTAAAAGAATTTATTTTCATTCCCTCAATTTGGTGTTGGGAAGCTGTTATTTTTGGAAAGGTGCCAAAGTGTCCTTTATGAAGCCATTTGGAAATGTCATGAATTTGCCAGCAGGCTATGAATAGCTGTGCAGCTGGTGGTCTTCCTTTCCCCTCCAAGGCTACTGTTGCTATTTCATTTATAATAGTCCTAAACAACGTTCTGTTATTGTGTCTTGCGATTCATATTTTCTTAGTGCAACAAACTCCAGTTTTGTTACATAGCCAGTGTTCCATTAAAGCTGGCTACTGTGACTGTTTAATTAAATACAGTTTTGGTAAAGTAGAAAATCAGTTTTGAAACCAAGTGAGTCTCTACTAATCTCTTAACCTGATAGTTCCAGGAATCTTCCCATGTTGTGTTACTGCTGGAGATCAGTGGAGATGAAGCTCCTTGATATTTATGCTCCTGTGGGGGTGTGGGTAGGGTCCTTATTAATGCCCAGTTCAGAGATGGAGACTGTCTAAGGAACAATTATTTATAAGGGACTTCTTTCATTATAATTTTGGTAACAGAAAAAGCTGCAGTGGTGTTGTATGCATAGAAATCTCTCTCCTACTTGAAGTGCTTCAGTAACTTTTAGAAGAACTTTTTAAGACTTCTTTTAACAGGAATTTTGAGCATTTTCTCTTGCCTGTTCTGTACTCACCTGTTACAACCATCTAGTTCTTTATCCTAATTTCTAAGAAGGAATTGTAAAAGTTCCTTGTAGCCAGCTGATGCAGAAACCCCAGAACTGTTGGTTGTTTTCCACCAATTTCTAACATCGTACGACTATTTAGTTTAAGAATCATTTTAGCACTGGAGTAATGTTCATTTTCTGTCTAGCAGAGGGATAGAAAATGTTCTTTGTGATATTTAGTAATAATTATTCATAGCTGGTAAGGTATGTATGGCATAGCCTTTTCTGCTGGAGTATTAAACACCGGGAAAAAATAATGCAAGCATTTTTTTTAATAGTCCTGTAACTGTAGTGAGTAACTGCTTATGGTAATGACAAGGGCAAAGTAACTCTTCCAAAAATACAAAACTAAATTGTGTTATAACTAATTGTTACTGAAGTAAAAGTAATGGAGTGATTGTGTGGATAGTCCAGTAACTGCAAATATGTTTTTGAGTGTCATATTGGTGAAAATCTTCCATTAAAATAGTGTTACTGCTGCAATGTATTTTATTATTTCAGTTCCGTGGTATTGCTTTATATTTTTTGCATTCTTTATTGTGAAATGTTCTGTAGAAATACTAATTCAGAATTCCTCTGTTGAATCACAAGTAAAATGGTAATAAATACCAAAATGTGAGAAAATATATTTATAGGAATACTTGTAAAGTATAAAATAATTTAAGCTGCATTTTCTACTGCCTTTGTGTCAATCTTTCATTAGAAGATCTAAGTACCTAAGGCTGGTTTATGCTCAGATGTTCTGTTTGTGAGAGGGTTATCTAGGGAAGCTTTGCAGCTCTGCCAGGCAGGATTCTGAGCAGTAGAACTCATTGAAGAGAGGTGCTGAACTAATAATTCTTACTGAAGCCTGTAGAAGTAGGAGCAATTTATCATGGTATGTTTAAGATTTTGAGGTGAAGAAATACACAGTGCAAGCACTTGGTTTTGAGTACATTAGTGCTTAACAAGAGGAAGGTAATTAGAAAAAATATCAGATAATTTTTTTTTTTTATAGCTTGCTTGTAGTACTGAATATGGTGTTCAATCTTTTACAGACAAATTACAGTCTCTTCTATGATTCTACATACAAGGAACCAGTAAGTGCAAATCTACAGTTTTAGATGTCTTTATTTCCTTCCAAATGTCTAAACAGTTTGCCTAGTTGGCTGAGTTACCACTCTGGAAGAAAGACAATGAAAACTAGTTTTATAAAAGAAAGGAAATATTTAAAAATGTTATTCAGCTATTTATAAGGAAGGCCAAATATTACATCCTTCAGTACAGTTATGAGTACAGTGCAAATCCTGCCATGTTATGATTTTGAAGTCCTTGTAAAGTTATTGTTAAAAAAAGGCTGAACTGTATATTTATTCATATTTGCCCTTATTTCTCAAATAAGTCACTCTAAAATGTCTATTGGTGTGCTGCCTCATGGGAGTTTAATGATGACTCTGATTCAGTGTAAGCTGTCAGTAGGTCAGAGATGTCTCGTATCTTGGATGGAGTTATGAAATTTCCTGAGATTATTACCCTATTAAAATTCATTTTAAATGTCAAAGTTTTAATTTCTGCAGGGAAACTTAATTTAGGAGCATCTTATAGTAATACACAATTTTCTCCTTGAGTATCAAGTGAAGTATCAGATCAAAATTAGACCTTCACAGCACATATTATTTTTGTTTCAACTTTAGGTATTTTGCTGATGTGAATTTCAGAAATACTAATCTACTCTACTTTTATGACTTGCTTTTTATTTTAAAAATTATTTGAAGAGATAGTCTGCATAAATTATTGTTTAGGGGAAAAAAAACCAAACCCAGAAACAAAACCAAGCCAAAATTCTCAGTGAAGTCCACCCTGTTCTTTTCTTACAAAATTCTGTTCTTAAATATCCCCAAATGACTTGTGGATTGCTTTGACCTAGATTGTATTCCTTTCTATAGTTAATTTGATTATTCTGTCTTTCTGAATTTTCACCTGTCAGTACTAGACCTCGGCTTCTGTGCAAGTGTAGTGTTCATCTTCTCATTGTATTGGATGTTTTCCTGGACTTGGGTATGTCCAGCTACAACTACTGAATAAATATTTTACAGGAGGTAGAGTTTAGAGAGCAGATAGATGGCATGGCTGGATGACAGTCCATGTCTAAGACTGTCCAGATGAACAGGAAAATTATCAAATTGATCAAAGGAAATCTTTTCTTAGCCATTTCTGTGTAGTTCTGTTTGAAGCTGGACCTACAACTGTCCTGTTTTACAAGTTGCATGTAAAAGCTGGAATTTTCATATATGTATCCTTATTAATAAATATAATTAATGATATTGGAAAGCATAGGTATTGGTTTGCTCTCATACTCCTACACACAGAATTAATAATGGAGGATAAAGGATGTGATAAGGTAGTTGAGTTATAAGGATTGAGGGGGAGTAAGGAGGAAGTAGCTTTCTGGTACATGAAGCTTAAATGTTACCTCCCTCAAAAAATACTCACACTGATACCAAATGTAAACGCTGCATCTCTGAGTTTTGAGGATAACTAATGTAAAGCTAAAGACTGTGTCTGGGATAAAAATAGAATACGTAATGGTTACCTCAACTATCCTCAAGCATTTGGGATCATGCTGTAACTTTTTTTGATTTCAACAGGAAATTGCAGCGGCATAGCAGAGAAAAAGAATTGTGATCAGTTCTAAAGACTCCATTTTGTTTGAACCAAACCTCTTAGTGGTTGGTAATTGCAACGTAACAGTCTCCTGTTTACTGTACCTTTGTATCAGTGCAGATTTACATGTTTGCACATTCACAATCTATGATAGAGGTATTTATCTAAGTTGACCCAGAGAGGTTGTGGATGCCCCATCCCTGGAGGTATTTAAGGCTAGGCTGGATGAGACATTAAACAACCTGGTCTAGTGGGAGGTGTCCCTGCCCATGTCAAGAGGGTTGGAACTAGATGATGTTTAAGATCCCTTCCAATCCAAACCATTCTATGATTCTAAGTTCTGCCCTGCATCTCTAATTGATCATGGTGTACTTGTAGCTGTGCATAATCTCCTTAGTCTGGTATAGAATAATGTATACTTTTGTATGCCAAAATCTTTGCTGAAAGACTTCTGGCTTACATAAGGAAAGGTTAACAGAACTAAAACTTAAATTTAATAGTCATGTTTTTATTACTTGAACTTGAAAAGCTTTGATAACATCGTGAGTTCATTTAGAATTTGTCACTGATTTGTTCAGTCCCTTAAATTTTATCCTTTACAGCTCAATGTGGTGTTCTGAAAAATTCTGCAAAAAATACTAGTTCTGCTGGGTTCTTCTGACTCCCACAGGAAAGAGACTCTTGTTTTTCTTGTACATCATGAACAAGAATGCAAAATATGTTCAAGTCTGGTATTGATGTAAGAGGAGTTAATATTGGGAAATTGAATGTCTTTTAATATGCTCCAAATGTAGGTTTCAAGGCAGTTAATTTCAGAATGGCGTATCTCAGCAGATATGTGGAATTTATAATAGATTTCATGTTCACTATGAGATATAATATATTGTTATATAAAAATTCTAGGAATGTCAAGAAGGGAAAAAGTCTCAATGCAAATCAATAACAATTTAGCTGTGTTGCTGGGTCAGTTATATTGTGTGCTTTATAATTTTTCAATGAGTCATGTTTTACATATGCATCATCATACCTTTTGGTATTGATTCATCTTAATAGTTCCTTCTAGTTATTAGCATTCCTATAATATTATTTGATAATACCACCTAGTGAACATGGTTGTCATAAGCTGTGGGGTATGTTTCTGTTCACATGTATGAGAATTCCAATAATAGAATCATAGTATCATAGAATAGTTTGGGTTGGAAGGGACCTTAAAGATCATCAAGTTCCAACCCCCCTGCCATAGGCATGGACACCTCCCACTAGATCAGGCTGCCCAGTGCCAGGTCCAGCCTGGTCTTGAACACCTCCAGAGAGGGGGCGTCCACAACCTCTCTGGGCAACCTAAATCTCACCTATTCCCATTTGCATCAATTATTCCTAGTCCTGCCATCCTGGACCCTATTAAAAAGTCCCTGGGAACAGGACAAAGACAGCAAAATGAAGCCCCCAACTCAGATTTTTAACTTTGTTGGATTTGGAAGTGATGACACAGCACACCCCACACACCCCCAGCCCTGCCCGCCTTGGCCATCGCCATGGTCCCAGTGATGTGGGGTGACAGGGCTGTGACATCACAGGCACCGAGCTGTGACCTCAGCACAGGGGTCCCTATAAAGCAGAGGCCACCCCAGCCTGGCCAACAGTAGATGGTGGAAGCAGGACAAAATAGTATCTTCCCCTTACAGCGTGCTTAATGTGAGTAACTTCCTTTGCTTCTGGGCAGAATTCTACAGTATCTGAGAGAAAATGAGGACAGGCTGAGGGAAGTGTTGGGGTTGTTCAGCCAGGAGAAGAGAAGGCTCAGAGGGGACCTCATAGTAGCTTATCAATACCTGATGTGGGCCCATAGAAAGGCTGGGGCAGCAGGACTAGGAGTAATGGATGCAAATTGGAAGAGGGGAGATTCAGGCTGGAGAGAAGAAAGAAGTTCTTTCCTGTGAGGGTGATGAGCCACTGGAAAAGGTTGCCCAGAGAGGTTGTGAATGCCCCCTCCCTTGCAGTGTTTTAGGCCAGGCTGGATGAGGCACTGAGAAACCTGGTGTAGTGGGACCTGTCCCTGCCCATGGCAGGAGGATTGGAACTAGATGATCTTGAAGGTCCCTTCGAACCCAAACTATTCAATTATTCTATGTTTTCACTAGTATTTGCAATAGTAAATTTGAAGCCATTTGAATTATGACATTTAAAGTATTATAATTTTATTATTTGTAGTCCTATTCTACTGCAGTGCACCTGAAAGGTGTAATAGGTTCTGTCCTTGGACTTGTTTTAGTAAGATGTAGGGATAAAAGAATGTTCCATTCATCCTTTTGTGTTTGTATTCATCCTTTGTTTAAAACAGCCCAGGTACTTGGATAGGTAGAGCCTTATTTAGTAGAACACTCGTGTATTCAGAATGTCTCCTATTTAGTTCAGAAATAGTAGAGCAGAGAAATCAGTAGTTACGGAAGAAGCCTGTCTTTCTTTGAGTTGGGTAACTAACTACAGCTCTCTTACAAAGGAGTTATGCTTGTGAGTTTAAGTACTCTGTAGCCTCTGTCCCCAGCTCTCTTTATCTTCTCTGTTCCTTCCATTCTTGAGGATAGATGTTTTGTTGCCTCTATCTTACTTTGTTTTTGTACTAGATTATAAAGAATGAACTTAAAACTAGTTGAAGTACATTCACATTTCCCACTTCATACTTGCACATACACTGTAAAACATGTTCTGATCCTCCTGACCACTGTTCTAATCCTCTGAATTTCAGTGAATCAGGTAATCCCTTCTTGGTATTGAAGGGGGTATGTATCATGTACCGTCTCATGCAATCAATTCTTTTGGTTTGTTCTAATTCTGTATTTTTAATATTGTCTATCACAGGTACTGTTGAGTGAACACATACACTTAGGGGTGGCTGAAATTAATTCTATTCCCACCACGAAACCTCTCCATGGATTTATCACAAATAGCAGCAGCTCTGGGTGATTCTAGGCTCTCAGGAGAAGTATGATATTAAATTCTGTCACTACTGTACTACTTTTAATTAATTTAACCTCCAAACTAATAATTTCCCAGGACTCATTTCTCTCTCTCTGGTCAGTAGAGTAATTAGTTAATGTCAAATTAATTAGTTAATATAGTTGAATGTTTAAAAGCTTTATAAAAGTAGTAAGAATTACTAGTGCAGATTCTGTATTACGGAAGTAGTATATGTTTTTAACAGGAAAAACAGAAGTTGGACCTTGACATTAGTTTCTTGGCTGGTACTGTTGATTTGAATATGGAACATGCTTAGCTACAGAAGCTAAAACCGTAGTGCAGATAGCTAGATTCTAAACTGATATTGTTCTAGTAATTTGAGGAACTTTTCTTACTCTTCTCCCTACCCTTTGGGGGGGGTAGAGGAAAAGGTGGAGTGAGCACAGCTGTGTGGTCCTAGTTGCTGGATGAGGTTAAACCATATCAACATATAAAACTATCAAATACATACATAAGCTTTGTGCTCTTAGTTTGGCTTGGACAGAGAGCTTAAGTATGATTTCTTCTAACTTCTGAAAGGATGCCAGACTTCAAATACCTCTCACAAGTAAAATTTGTGTATCTAAGTGTTTAAATGAAGACTGCTAGTAGTAATGGGATAGATGTTCACTCCAGTAAATTTGCAGTACTCCGAGGCCCCTTGAGATGAATTTTGTACAAGATGATTATCACCACCATCAGCAGTGCTCTTAACCGCCTAAGTATTTTGCATTAGCAAACCCAAAGTAATGAAACATAATACAGATTGATTTTAATAGAGGAACTATCATGTCATGACAACATGTTAGTTCTGGGTTATGAGTTAGGTTAACCCGCTTCAGTCTGTTTTATTGCTCGGAGCTCTGTTAATAGGCCTTTATCTTAGATTCATTATTTAGTGCTTTCCTACTCTTCCTCCCCATACATTCCTACATGCTCTTTAAGAAATAATGTATTTTTTTCAGCAATGACTTGGGTATACTTTGGATTTTATCGGTGTTTCCTGTGTTTCATGCTTAATCTTTTCAAATGCTATTATCCATTTGATGTATTATAAGCTTCCAGGGAGAACAGAACATTATAGTTTCTACCTGAGTAACTTGTAAGAAAATGACTATGTGAACTTGTTTATGGACCTAAAGCACTGTATTTAAACACTAAAAAGAATGTAAGAATGATGGACTCCGATTAATATTCTGTGGAAGTCAGCAGCTTTTGTTTCATGTTTTTGCAGATAATTGCAGATCACGGAAAATCAGTATTTGGAAGAGGTGTGCAAATTAAAGATTGACTTGACCAGTCACAATTACAACATTTTAAGGACAGAGTGGCACTGGGAAGTAATGAAATGACCTTTAATCTCTTGCACTGTTGATTATCATCTGCTTGTGGTTCAGAGAAAATACCTTGCTTTGGGATACTGTTCACATGACTGGTAGCTGGAGTTTTCTTAACTTAGAAGATTTACTCTGAGAAAATAACATGCATTGCTTAGAAATTTACTTGAAGGCAAGCAACTGAAACTGGGACTTATTTCTTGGTGGAAAATTCATTTCTTATAGGGATTTGGCTGTTACTTCGACTTCTTTCTTTGGTATTCAGAGACACTAGGGTTTTATACTTATTATTGTATGATATGTTATTATGATACAATAGCTTTCTTAGCATTTCAAATATTACAAGTATTTTGGTTTAAAGATGGTATCTCCATTTGGTTGCTGTGCCTGTTTTACCCAGGGATTTTTATGTCAGTGAATTTACTGCTTTTCTTTTATGTGTACCCAGGGTGAATTTGGATTAATTAATGAATAGAAAAATTAGTGTTTCTAGTACTTAACCTCTTTTTTAATGACAAGAGAAGGTATGAAATATCAGATTAAATGTTGAGAGGAGAGAATAATGTACTGAAGTGTTCTAGAAGGAAAATTGTCCCTGCTGAATTGGGCAAAGTCATGCACCGTATGGGTAAACTTGAAATTGTTTTACCTTCTATTACAGAATCAAAGTGTTTGAGTGCAGAAACACTGTGTAATTTTCTCTTTATTTTACAAGGGAATACAAAAAGGTAACATTAAGCAACAACTTTGAAATTTGTCTGTGTGTAAGAGATCAACTCTAGTATACCTTTAGGTATAATAAAGCAGGTACTTGATATTTTGTATGAACTATGCACTGCAATCAGACATGATTTTCTTACACCAGGGGATTGAATTTACACATTACTGCTAAATAGTGCTTTTCTGGGCTGTTTTTTTTCCTAGGGAAAAGCAAAATTTACAAGTTGCAGCTTAATACCACTTTAAATGCCAGTTTCTTCTTAGCGTATTATGAAATTTGCAAGTGGGTGTTTAACCATGGCTATAGCACTGTTCTTTCCATGAGGGGGTATAAAGCATGCATTGGAATGAAACCTTTGCCTATTTAATAGTTGAAAAAGTATTTGAATGTTTGTTTGGGTTTTTACTTGTCTGGGATTTTAGAAATAATAATTAGATACATATTTCTTAGATTGGGTTTTTTTTTTAATTGGCATATGTAGAGGAAGTAGGTTATTTTAGGCTTCATATTCAAATCCTTATTTGTTCTTGAGTACACATTCAAACCTTATTTTAGGATTTCAGGCATCACTGTAAACTTGAATTTTCTTTTTTAGATAATTTAAAAAATAGATTACTTATTTGGACTTCAGTCATGTTCTGGGTTTGCAAAGAGCTGTAGTGTCCCCAGGTACTAGTGAACAGGAGCCATCTCAGTTTATAATTTTGCTTTTTTTCCTGCTTTGGAAGTCTGATTAGTCCACAGATATCAAGGAACTGACCCATGTTAGAGCCACAAAAAGACAAGTAATGTGTGAAAAATCTATTCTTGAAGTCTGTGAATGAGCTAAGTACTGAAGTTGGATAAAACAAATCTCCACATAGTGATAAAATGCTTGCTGAATAAGGTCTGGAAAGGAATTTTGTGTACTATCAGATAAACAAATTTATTAAACAATTAATTTGTCTCTAAGAAATTTCAGACCTTGGAGTTATCTGTAGTATAATTTGGACTTTTTCCTGTGGAAGCAGCAGTTCAGGAAGCAAACATTTCCAGGAATGCTCTTAAAGAAAAGTGTGAAGTTTTTGGTGGCTCTCTTTCCTCCCTATTTTTGGAAAAATGTTATCTTTATTTTTTGACTTTAAATAAGAGAAGAATAATGTACTTTAGCAGTCACTGGGGAGGCTACCATTTATATTTAAGGTAATTGTGGAAAATGGTAGACAGGAATTTTAAAAGATTGGTTGCTACTGCCTGTTTTCTCAGACTCCCTGCTGACTGCTGATGACAGCTGCTTTGCTGAGATTATTGGTTGTAGCCTTTATTGTAAGAATTTTAAAGCTATTTATAAATAATGAACGAGCAACCCAAATGATAGGATATCCATATCTATGCTTCGTTAACAAACAGGCTTCCAGGGATATACTCACTTTATAAATTTACAATACTTAAAGCTGATCCTTACTGAAAATCTGTTTAACAGATTTCTTTCCTACTTCTATTTCCAAATTACAACTCTATACTCCTAGAGGGTTTTGTTCTTGTACTGCTTGTTGGCGTGTATGAGGCTTGGATTTTTCCCACTGTTGAATGAACCATTGTTAATCCTTTTTGCAGATGTAAATTCCTGGGTATAGTGAAGTTGTTTGCATCAGTTACAATCCATTGGACTCCTAAAATGTGAACTTTTCATTGACAATTAACCATGTTGGCTCACTGCAGGGTGCCTTCGTGTTAGTAGACTCGGAAGAGTCTATTAGTATTAGATTTAAGTCTATTTTGTAAATGGTAAGTAACTCTTTGCAGCTTATTCCTGTCTTTAATTCTGTGTTTCTGTTAGGTATATAGGATACTGTTGTTAGAGTTTTTTTGGCTGCATTATGAAAGGCATGTAATTTCCTTTTTTTTCTTTTTAACCTTGTCCTCCTAGCTCCTTCAAAAAACATAAAACCACTCCAAAGAAGATAAAAGCACTTTAGACTTGGGACAAACCTTAGAAAATCTTAGTATCATCTTTACTTGAGATGTGTGCAATCACCTGTACTATATCATCACCTATTTGCCTACTGCTGCATAGTTTCACTGATGTGGAAATGTCTGATGGAAAAGAAATTCAAGATTGTTGTCTTTTTACTGCATTGAAAAATACTTTGAATTTTACAAAGCTTTCAGAAAATTAGGTGCAGTCCATTTAGGGAAGCTAAAAGGCTGTGAGCTATCAACAGATAAGTCAGGTATTTGCTTGTCTGAGTTATCCTTGAAAGTAAAGGATGCAAAAGGCTGAGTTTTCTACTTGAATATAACAGCTGCAGTTTGTTTCAGAGTGAGCACTGAAAAAAAAAACCTGCTTAATTTTCACCAAGTCTTCTTTGCTGGAATGATAAAAAGGGTTGCTGAAGATACTTATTTATAACAATATAAAATCTTAATTTTAATTTAAGATAACACCTATTTTCACTTTCTGATCTGATCTCTCTTTAGTTACTCTGACACAAATATAATGATTTTAGCTTTTGGTACTTAAGGATAGATGAGTTCTTGCTTTCTTCTTTTATGATTGGCAATCAGGCCCTATATTCAAGGAATGTCTTTTGACTTCAGGCCTTCATGTTTTGTGGATCCAGTCATTAACCCCAGAGAGGTGAAGGAACTGTGTGTCAAGTATGTGCCCATACTTATTTCTCACTTCTTATTTTGCATGAGCTGATTTTAATTAGAAAATCATTACCCTGGATTGTTTGTACAAAGATGTTTTGACTGATCTTTATGTTCAGCTTACGGTCAGTGGGAGATGGTGATTATGTGCCCTTAACCTCGAATGCTTCCAAGTAGAGTTATCAATCAGTGTGATAACTATTTCAGTGTCTGTTCCCTTGTGTTAGTAATTTTTTTTTTTTTTTTTTTAAAGCAGGAGTGAAACTAACATGGACTTTGAGAAATAACATTGATTCTTTAAAGAATCACTCATGATAAAATATCTCTTTCTGGGAATTTGTGTTCCAGTAGATTAGTATTATTGATCATTCTTTCCTCACGTACTCTACAGATGATTTTAGAAATCTGAAGCTATTAATCTTTCCTTGTCTGATGTAATTACCAGTACAAAGAATAATCTAATTAGAAGAAAACAAGGATGCATTCTAATTGTTCTAATAAATTACGTTAGTGCTTTATGCTTGCAGTCAGGTTTAGTAAGAAATCATTTGACAAAGTGACAGCCTGTCTTGTAGCAACTGAATAGAACTCCAGTTTTCTCTGACCAAAGCTTACTGGTAGCAGACTTGTCATCTTGTATTAGAGGGTTTGGCCTCTTCAGATGCTTTCGAAATTCTTAAAAATACTTATCCAGTTTGTACTGCCAGTAAACTGTTCTGTTAAGCTGTGGGGGAAATCAGAGGACTTTCATAGAATCACAGAATCATAGAATCATAGAATCATAGAATAGTTTGGGTTGGAAGGGACCTTAAAGATCATCGAGTTCCAACCCCCCTGCCATAGGCAGGGACACCTCCCACTAGACCAGGCTGCCCAGTGCCCTGTCCAGCCTAGTCTTGAACACCTCCAGAGAGGGGGCATCCACAACCTCCCTGGGCAACCTGTTCCAGTGCTTCACCACCCTCACTGTAAAGAATTTCTTCCTTATGTCTAGTCTAAATCTATCCCCCTCTAATTTATATCCATTGTTTCAGACTTATACTATGCAGTTCTTAGCACAGTAGGACAAGAAAGAGTCATTCAAATTATTTGACCACTTAAATTTTACATGTGACTGCACTTAGTGTGCAGATGTTTAATCTACCTTAGGGGCTTCTCATGCTTTCTGTGGATTAGAGCCATTGTGAAATCCTGCAGGAATGTGGGACCTTCCTATATGGAACATACTAGAATCTTGTACCGATTGGTCAATACCTTACAAAAGGCACTTACTGATTTGTTAAAGCAAATACCAGCACCGCCTGCAAGGCAGTGACGAGGTAAGCAGGGCATCCTTGGTCATGCAAAGGACTCTGCAAACCAAGCACACCATTCCCTCGAGGCAGCGGCGCCATCTTGCTCCTCCCAAGGCTCGCCACCGAGGAGTTCCAACATGTCCGCCGCCATCAGTTGTGTTCTGCCTAGGTCAGTCAACCATGTATATGTTTTCTGATGCCAAGGAAAACTGTCAGTGGCCCCCATCTTCCTACCAACTGGGGTTGCATTGCTGAACATAGGGATGGATGTTGCCATGCAAAGATCAAAAGGTGCCTGCAGACCTGCCAGGCTACAAGTCACTAATCCAGGACTGAGTTCCAAGCTTAAAAAAAAATAAAAATCATGCCTGTGGGTACATGAGAATAGCCAAAAAAAAATGTTAAAACCAGGTGAGATAGAATAGCTGACAATTGGATTTGGGGATGATGAGAAATAGATTTTAAGTATATTCAGCTTACTTCTTCAACTTAGAAATTTCTGACAATTTTCATCTGTCTGATGTTTTCAATTTATTTCTGTTTGCTTACAAAATACCTCTGGCCACTTAAATCTAATAGATGATCTCTCTTTCTCAGAAAGCAGTGGAGTACTCTGTTCTCCCTAAACTGATCTGTGTTCCCTCTTAATTACATGAGGTACTGAAGGTGACACTACTTATCTTTGTAGTAGTATTACATCTTCAAGTCAGAGATGAGTGCCTGCATGGTCTATGATTAACAGCATTGATGTGCTATTTTATTTGTTGGCAACAAAAGGTAACAAAAACTCAGGCTATTAATAAATGCTTTATGATGTAAATCAGAAACATATTCTCTGGACTTCTGCACTTGTTTTGTGGGGTTTTTTTCTTTTGAAATGAGACACAAGGTACAGGTAATATTATTTCAGCCGTGCTTGAGCTTATGAAACACACAATGAATAGTTTAATTTGGGCTAAGATCACTGAACACCTCTCAGAACAATCTGTGTTCAAACTTAAGGCTTTATAGTTGAAAGGCCTGTCCTGACTTATCAACAGAACAAATTCCTTTGATGGTAAGGTGGTGAAAGTCCTGAATGGCATTGAGGCAAAGTAGAAAGTGGAGTTCTTTAACAGGTTAGATCCTTGCACTGACTTCTGATGACCAGATGAAATTGCTCTGTTTATCTGTATGAGCTGTGCAGCATGAGGTAGTCTTTCTAACTGTGTGTATGAAGAAATACTTGCCCTTCACTTGCTTCATCTAAAATTCAAATGATGATTGCAGCATGCAACTGCATTAGGAATACTTAGACAAATTAAATGATTCATTACAGTTGCTTTGAAGAATCAAATTAGCCTTATGGGGGAATAATTTTTATCATTTGGCCGAAAGACAAAAGAAGGATTTCACAGTGGCTGCTTTTTTGGTAATGTTTGTGTTATGTGAGGCTTGCTTTTATTATTAAACTTCTCTATTCTGAACTTCTTTGCTCAGGTTATTGTGAGATGCTCTGGAGCAATTTTTGCATTGATGCAGTTTTAAACCGTGGTATTATTTATGATTTTTAATTACCTACCTCTGTAGTACTGTTATGGCTTGTAACATAATTATATATGTATGGCATTTAAAGTTATTGAAAAACTCCATACATCACAGATATCTTCCAAAGTATTTTTTTTGTCATCATCTTCTGGTGCTGTGAACATTAAAATTTTTTAAGAGACAAATTATTCTTTAAGTACATTTCCATAATGAAGCAAACTTTTGATAACCCTTATTAATATTTATTCAGAAATAATGAAAATTCACCAACTTGAGAAGAAAATGGCATCTGGGCTGTGTATTTGCCCATCAACTGGCATTGACTAATTGAGAGGTGTGAAGCTGCTTCCAGAGCTGAAGCAAATTCTGTGAATGGCTGCCAGGAGGTCACTGTTTGAGGCTCCATGGGTGGATGGACATAGACTGTAAGAAAAATTCTGATGGGAAACTGTAGAGAGCTGATGGTAAAAACTTTGCCCTTTGTTCATATTCTCTGTCTAACCTTGAGAACCTCAGATGTAATTTCGTTATTGCACTCCTTTTGGACAAATCTCAGCTGCTTTAAAGTTAACAGGATCTTTGGCATCAATTGTAGAAGTTCTGCGGTTCATTTCTGTGTATGAGTTAGTTAATAAATTGAGATTGCAGAATCACTGTATTTATTTTAGGGTTGGTTTTGCTGTTTTTTCAATTAGGTTATGGAAAAAAAAGTAGTTCAGCTCTACATAAGGCAGCTCAATCTGAAGCTGGTTGCATGTGTTCAGGGAGGTGATCAGCACTGCCTTATGCTGCCAGCAAGCTAACCTTTTGTCAGTCCTTTATAGGCTCTTAGAAAGCTAGTGCATAATTAACCTTTGCTTGAGATTATTCTCTTTAATCAGAGAGGAAACCTCCCCAGCTACACATGAAAAATACAATGGACATTTCCAGATGCTTCTTTCCTGAACATTTTATGGCTTATTTCCGAATGAAAATGAAAACTATCTGGGCAGCAGCAGACTGGTCTTTGGAGGGAACTGGCTGTGTGTATTTGAAACCTTGGGGTTTCTGTACATCCTTAAATTTTACATGCAGGCCAAAAGTGTTTGCTGCTTTATAGTGTGTAACAAAATACAGCCTGAAATCTCTGATGTAGCCAGAACTCTGAAGAAAGATTTATTCTGGAAAAAAAAGACTGCATGTCAAAATCCACTAAGATAGTTCCAGGAATGTTGGTTATAAGAGTGGATATAATACCACATGCTGATATATGCTGTATCTCTCATTAGCTGGACATTTCAGCTATAGCCTTTGGGCGAATACTTGTTGAAACAGATTTTGTTTGGCTTAGCCTGATTTCCTTTAGTTGATTCTTATCATGGTTTCTTTCTGGTGAATGCAAGCCTTCAGTGCTTTCAGGTGGTTTTAATACATGGCTCTGGACTTGCTGGAAACCATCCTAAGTACAAGAGAAATTGACTCATTGAAGTTTTTGCCTTACTTGACCAAAAATCTGAACACTAGTTTTGTCTTGTTTTCTAAGTTTTCATTTCTCTCTGCTAACTGAGGTAAAGCAGGTACTTATTTGTCAGGCTGAGCTACACTCAGCAGGACTCCTGAGAGCTGCAGTTTCAAAGTTCCTCCTATAGAATTGTGGGTGTAAGCTGTTTCCTGCATTGACTGTGTGTGTGTTCAGAGATATAGTGTTTTTTGTTGGTTTTTTTTTTTTTTTAGTTTTGTGGCCCTTTTTTGTAGGTGAAGGTTTTTTCTATTTTTATATAAAAAAACCAGTGTTTAAAGATGTTGATATAATAAGTCAATGAATTATTTTAAAGAGAATGAATGGAATTCTGGACTTTTCTCATGAGAACCAAGGCCTGCCCCAAAACTGGGGGAAGGCTGGAAAAAAGGGATATTGGTATGCCTCAAGATGATTAATCTTTCATTGCTTTTACTTTCCTTTGGTTTATATTGTCTGGCTATTGGGTTTGCCAAAGATCTGGGAGTACAAGTATGTGTACTAACCTAATTTGGGTTTGTCCTGTGGACATCTCTGGACCTTAGGTGTAAGGGTTCTATACCCAGATGTTCTTCCAAAATGTGTTTTGATATTCCCATC
Source organism: Turnix velox (assembly GCA_013400935.1). Classification (NCBI taxonomy): domain Eukaryota; kingdom Metazoa; phylum Chordata; class Aves; order Charadriiformes; family Turnicidae; genus Turnix; species Turnix velox. Next base: position 535,270 of record VZTY01016144.1, on the reverse strand, counting down.
CTTTTAACATTCCCTAAACACTCAGTTCCCAAACTTTTTGTATAATCTTCAGGAATCAGAATTTAAGGATGGTTTCATAGTGATCATATAGTCATTGTATTATGAGAAGGCCTATCTTGAAGAATGTTTATGAAATATTATGAGGTTTTTACAAATGGTTTTGAAATTTCTGTGTCTCCCATCATTCCTAAGTTTTACCCAGATGCCAAATAGACACATTTCAAACAGACTTGGCAGACACTAAACTGAACAGATTAGAAATGACATTTGATGTGTTTGTTCCCTCTTGGTGTTTTTCTCTTGTAGACTCGGCAATCTTCGTTGCCTCAGTGTGTCCCATTTATAGCAGGCTGGAGTTCAACTGCATGAGAATACTCTTTTAAAAAGTCTCAAGCAGCTCACAATGAACTATTGATGTTCCAAAAGTGACTTGCTACTTGATTTTTAATGATATTTCTTGATTGTGTATTATGCTAGGGCTTTTAATGTCACCAAACTTAATAGCAGTAGCTATTTAAGTATCCAACCTAAACTCTGCTCTAGTGGAAGCCACTGTTAAATGACTTGTAGTAGCTGTTGCCATTTTAAGGCTTGTGCATAATGATTTTCAAAAATTAAGTATTACATTTTGCAAAACAACTACTCTATGTTTTCTATTTCATCTAAGACAATATTCTACTTCTTACAGAAATAAGGTGTTGGTTGTGTGCTGGACAGTTGTCTTAAGTGTCCAGACCTTTACCTGCTGCTTAGTTTTTTTGCAGATAGTGCATACAGGTTAAATCAATTTAGAAGAAACTGAAGAGGGTTTTTTTATTAGGAGCTATTAAGCAGTTCTTATCCCAGAATTGCACTGTATTGCTTGGATATGCTGCGACTAATTCTCTCCTTTAATGACTTGTGGACATCACCTGAACAGAAATGGAGGTTAAATCTTGTCTGAGTTGCTTAAATAACAGAGCCCATTAGCTGTCACATATGTCTATAATTAGCCTTTGGTTTAGCAATAACAGGAAAATGTTAAGCACTCCTGTTTAACTTCACAGAGTAAAGGCAATTTTGAGTATTGTCTGCTTGCTAACATTCATTAGAATAATCTAGTTTTGCAGATCTCCCATAAAAAAAATCAGACTGACTAATAGAATGAGTGACGTATAGAGTAAAACTGCCTTACTAAGTAGTCTTAGGGTTTTGATGTTCTCAGAGCAAGCTACAATACTCAGCTTTTTCTCAGGAATGGAACACTGAAAGATCTCTGTGGCTGAATTTAAACATTCTAGATGACATCTTTGCTGGGCATGTAGTAGGTGATGGACGGAATAAAAAGCATGAGTGAATTTAATAAGTTATATTTGTTCCCTCCTCACAGGGAGGGAACGTCTGACTGAGACAGGGAGGTGGTTAATTTAAAAAAAAATTCAATATCTTAAGCAGTTCTTGTTTCTGCATTTTTTTAAATGATGGGGTATATTGGTTGCCATTATGTGATCACACTCCTGTAACACCTTGTAAATATATATCAAACCTTTCCTAGTGAAGATACAGTCTGTAGTTGTTTTAGAAACCTGCTGAGATGGCAACTTAGCTGAAAAACTTCATGCACCCTGGTAAGTGAGTGTCTCTTCAACCTTTCAGATGCCAAATCTGACCAGAGATCTTGATAAATATATAACATTTGTAGTTTTTGTTTTGATTTTTGCATACATTTTCTTAATCCTCAGAGAGACAAAGTGTTTAATGATTATTAGTAATTTATTGCTTTTGGTTGTAATGAAAGTTCCACCAAAATGGTCAAGTTTCTGAGTTTAGAAGGCTGTCCTAGGTTCTCTGAGTTCTGTACCTCTGGGTTTTAAATCCTGTGTTGCTTATTCCCAAGAATCAGACTGGTGGGTCTTGAAACCACTCCACAGAATTCACAGAACTGAGAACTGATAGTTTTAATATGAATTGAAATCAAACCTTTGACAGTTATTTCTAAGTACCTTTCATTTATCCATCTGCTTTAGTCTTAAATGATAATCCTGAGACGTACACTGCAGAATGAATGTCTATTATGTCAAAGAAGGTCGAATCACAGAAATATTAGTGTAGTTCTAAAAAATACCTGGAATATGTTCAAGCACAAAGCTTCCTAATTAGTAGATGACTGGGTTTTTTGTTAATGTTCATCTCTGGCAGTGTTTTCAGAGTTGCTTTGAAAACTAGTCTTTATACGTGCTATATATTTATCTAAAGTTACTTTCATGCTTAGCTGAAAAAATACAAGTACTTTCACTATAAAGAATGGAAGGTTTTTAATGGGATTAATAAGGAGGGAAAAAAATATTTTGGTGTTCCCTTTTATGTGGTGAGGAGGATTTGTCTTTATATTAAGATTTCTTTTAACAGCTTAGTTTCTGTACTTATAATGGCTTTTGAAATAGCAGGATTAAATCAGCTGGCCATGAACAAAAAGAGGAGGGGAGAAAAAGTGGAAACTATTAATTTCATTCCTGGAACACTAGTGAAAACAGCCATAGAGGTTTCATAGCTCAAGTGATGTTGGTCTGAATGCATGTTCTATCAGCTGAAGGCTCTAAGTTTTGTAACAAAGGTAGGCTTTGCTATGACTTGAAACAGCAAAGAATGTGCTCAGTAGTCTTTTCAGAGACCTGGCACCTTGTAAAATGATCCCCTTAAGTTCAAAAGGCTTTATTAAAAGTTCTCTTCTAGTTGAAAAAGAGAATATGTGTTTATTTTCCCTCCCTTATTCTTGGCAGTGGTGAATCCTAAAAGCTACAGCATTTGTCCCTAGTGTGGGCCATGGAGACTCTTCAGGGCAAAGCATGTGCCTAGAATATTTAAGGCTGGATTCTTGCTTGGTCATTAGATACAACAATACAGTAAAATGCTTAAATAAAAATTAGAGTAAGAAACAAGGAAAGAGTTGCTCTGTTAATGCTGTCAAAGATAGTCTTAAAGCTTCAAGGAATCTCTTTTTACCTTCCTTTACTGATTTATAGTGGACTGATTGATTATTGTTACAAAATTCAATTATTCATTAATTAGTTTATTCTTGTTTTTCCTTTGAGGTACTTTTATGGCCTTTGCAAACTCAGAAAGCTGTGTTTGGTTTTCTGCGGTGGTTTTTTGCTTTTTCCAGTGCCAATCCCGATTCAGATGTGGTGCTCAGAAATTGCTGGAACTTGTCATTTTCAGTTAGGTCTTCGAACTCAAACTCTGTCTGTAAGCTCTGTTGATTCTAATCTAGAGGTCCTAATACTAGAGTGAACATCCCAAATTTATAAACACCTTATTTTTGAAATACCATCTTTACCCACCAGAATATGTACTTTGTGTAAGCTTTTCTTTTCCATGTTAACCTTTCATAGTATCCAATACTGTGCGTGTTGCTTAATTTTTTGTTTCGTCTGGAAAAAATTGCTTAGAAGAATACAAACCCAAGTATGATTTTCTCTGATTCAACAACAGTTGATCCAAAATAGTGGAACTGCATTTCTGGAACAAGTAATTTCCTCTTCATAGATACTTAAGTTTACTTTTATGAAAGCTAGGGAGTTTTATTGGATGACAGTAAATCATACTGCAAGCAGAAAAACAATAGGCAAGTTACTGATGAGGAAATGACTGTCCCACAAAATGTGCACCTGGATAGAGGGATTTAATAGAACCAATGAACTATGACTTAGAGCACTTTCCAGTGCTGTTAAATGCTTTGTAGACTGAGAAAATGCCACACTAGGTTAATTCTGTTCATGATGGCTTTTTACTTATGTGTAGAGGAATTCTCATGTCACTAATTTAGAGTGGATTGTCTGCTAAACATTGGCATATTTCTTACCTCAGGCTCATATTTCCTAGTAACTCATTTTCAAATCACATTTGGAAAAGAGAGTCTGCTGAAATACTTAGCTAGAATGCACTTGTAGGTTTGGCTCTACCCATGACCTTCACCAAATAATAAGAGGATGCTGTATACATCTTGTGCATGACAGGAATGTTTTATCTCTCTTGTGCTGTTGTATGTGAGTGTAATCCAAACTGAAATGTGTAGAGTTGTACTTTTCCTTCCTTGCACACTACAAAATCACTCTAGCTATCCTCTGCTGTATGCTACAGAGGTTTTTTGGTTTCTATTTGAAGCTAAAATTGATCCTAACAAGGAGCTCCTAGATGTACAAAAATGACAAATCTTTGCTGTACTCTTCAGATAATGTCTTGGCTTACTGTGTAGTATTGGGAAGTTAGCAAGCATAATTTTATGGAACCCTTTTAGAAGATTGATTAGTTTGAGGTGCATTACTTGTAAGGATAGAGTTGACTTAGATAATGTAGAACTGATCAAGTTAAAGCCAAGTCTTAATTGATTTGTCATTTTTCTGAGTACTTCCCAGGCTCCAAATTTCTTACATATGAAGTTTTTCAGCAAAAATCCCCCAAACAAGAAATGTCATGTTCTGAAAACCAGAAATTACCTTTGCAGTTTTGCCTTTCTCTTTTTTTTTTGGCCAAAAAATAATGGCTAAAGCAGAACAAATTGAAATTTAGACAAAGCTTCTGGTGAGAAATAAATCGAGATTGGTTAAGCATGTAAATGTATCTGAAACTTTTGATAGACTTGCCATTATGAGTAGATTAGGACAGACTTCTCTCAAGCTACCTCAGAGACCCTAGGTTCTTTGATCAGTTCACATCCCTCCCTTTTCCCTTTTATAAAGTTATGGATGGCCATTAGCAGCTCTTCTTGAAAGTAACTATTGCTTCTTGTGCTAATAAGTTGCTTTTTCATTTTGTGCTCGATGCAAGGGATTTCTACTTCCTTAACTGTGACCAAGAGTTTTTTTTCTGTTTGTAACAAGTCACTTGCAAAATGAAATTTTGCCATGAATTTTCTTTTGACTTTCCCCTGTTAAGATCTGCATTACTCTACAGAAATAGGATTTTATTCAGTGGAGAGATACTCAAAGCTGACCAAATAGCAGGAGACACTTTCATTTTAGTGAGAGAGAGGGATAAGTAGATGTGTCTTCCTTCATCCCAGCTTTGCAATTACTGAGAAAGCAGCAGATGCTGGCGACTGAGTCTCCTCAAAAGAGATAAAAAAGCTGTTACTTGCTGAGAAAGTGTGTTTTCTCCTCTCCAATGAGTTTTTAGTTTGGTGGGGTTTTTGGTGACTTGTGGTTGTTGGTTTGGCGGGGTTTTTTTTGGTTTTTTTTTGTGTTTTGGTGTTTTGTTTTCTCCAGAGAGATTTTGAGTTTTCTGCTTCTTGTCCCCTTTTCTTTTCCCCTGGAAAAGTGCTGGTTGGTGATACAGGTTGCACGTTTTTACTAACTGAAGCAAAGCAACACTGCTAGCTCTTAGTTCTGTGGTGATGCACAAGGGGCAGTTGCCTCTCTGCAAGATGAACAGCAACTGATTGTCAGGGATAATTAATATTGTCTTGCTTAAATTACATGGCAAATTCTGGATAGCCAAGTGTATTCATTTTAGTCTGTTTTGAATGTGTGGGTATGATATTTCAAATGCAATGGCCTAAAGTTAATAAAACACTGAAATGATTCTCTTCAGCTGTCTTGATCCTCAAAGTACTTTTGACAGGTGAGAAATGTGCTATTTTTTATCTTATAATCAAATCACCTCTACGGTATATCTAGGAAAGCTGTGTGATATAATATTTTTTCCCAATAAATGAAAATTTACTAAACTAATATTCTTTTTTAAACTTTGAAAATTGTAATTATATCACTTTGAACCTTTGCAGGCTGGTGTACTGCTTTTGAGACAAAGAAGCTGTATAGGAAATCAGATTTCAATACATAGTATATTTGATATCAGTTCAGTGAATCTGACAAGAGGTTCTTGTGACTCTGTTTGCAGACAATAAACCAGCTGGTATTTGATTGGAAAGTATTTGAAACACAACCCTTGGTAATGATCCATTGCATGGTTTGGCCTCTGGTAAATTAATAGATTGTCATCTATATGGTTAATGTACCACAAATCATTGAAGATTTGAAGAACCATTCAACTTCATGAGTTCTAAAATACAATAATTATGGTAAGAATTTGTTTTTCTGAGCAGCATTAATGAATGATGGTTATCCAAGACCAATCTCAGAATATGTTAGTACAAACTACAAGAAATGTTAACTCCAGAAGTAGTTTCCCTCTTAAGCAAGCAGGTGGCTGTGATTGGTAGAGTTTATTTCCTGTATTGCACATGATAGGATACAGAGGAGTTAGTTTTTATAGTAAAATCCTGTAATTTAAACTATTGATCCCTTCACTGAAGAACTGAGCATCTGGACCCATTTTGACTTGATTATATTTGTTTTGGTGAGACTTCTTATGGTGAGAGTTATTTTTCTCTTTTGAATCTGTTTGTTAATGTGTAACGAAGATGATGTCAAGCTTTTTGAACCTTCCTGAAGTTGCAATTCCTACTGTAGCTTGAAATTTCTCAGAGGTTCATTTTTTTATGATAATTTCCCTTACCTGCTCTGCAGCTGGTCAGAACATAGAATGTATTCAGTTCTTGAGATTTCACAGAATCACTAAAAATATTTTATCTGATTTTTGAAAATGGAGATTCAGAGTGATCTGTTTATGTCAGAAGATAATTTAAGGGTTTTTAATACACAACTTAAGGGCCTACCCATCAAAAATATACTTGAGGGTATATATTTGTCTTAATAATCCATATTAAAGAATGCAAGCTTGAAGTGGAGGAATTGTTAAAAGAGAAATCAACTCTCTAAAATAGATGGGACAGGATTTATTCCTCCACTGAAATGAGAAAATTCAGACAGCAACATTTGGAGATGGACTCTCTAAGACTCATTTCAGCTGTCAGGATCATCTTGTTAGATCCTTCAGTTTAGTTTGGTGTCAGTTTTCTCTTTCAGTGGACTTATGAGGCAGCAGATAGGGTTGTAATGCTGGTGATTTAAAGACGGATGGATGTAAAGCCCATTTTTGAAAAGGCCAGATGTCTCCCTCTCCCTCCTTCTCTATTTGCACAGTAACTGTCTTTCAAATGCTTGGCACTTTTTAAAGTTTATATCACTTGTTGCAAAGGTTGTCATAGTGGTTTATTTTCCATCGTAACTATTCTCTGTGTAAAGCATTTATTTCAAGCATTCTCTGTGAAGATGACCTTTCCTTAGCATAAGTTCATGCCCTTTGTTGTTCTATTGACACAAACTCCCATGGCATTAAAAGCCATACCTTTTTGTTCTTTTATGAAATTCTTGAGTAACTTGCCAAGATTTGTGGTTAATTTCCATTTTCAAATGCTAGTCCTAATTCTTTCTTCAATGGTTATTCTTATCATCCCAGGTCTGCATGTAAATGAGTGCTATCTCTATTTTTACATGGTTCTCATGGAGCAGTTATTGGAAATGTGAATATATTTCAGTGTATGTTCTGAATCTCATATATGTAATAATGTTCCTCTGACTTAAAGCACGTTCATAAATGAAAATATAAAAACACATAAGCAGTATTTGTTGCATTCAAATCCACAGTACTTCTAGGATTTCATGTTAGCTTTTACTCAAAATATGATTCTGAGTAATTGACTACTAAAGAAGTGACCCCATTTTGGGGCATCATCTCCATAAGGAGAAGCCAGTTACATATCAGAAGCAATCTGTCATTTTATCAAGCAAGTTACTGTATGAGTTCACCTACCTGCTTTAAAAGTACCTGCACAGGATGGTAAGCTGTCAAGGTAAATCTGAATTTTCTCTTAACTTTGTACTAATTGGTTTAAGCTATTTTTGGTTCCACAGGAAAGATCTTGCCACAGGAACTGAACAAAAAATTCTTCAAATTCTGTTAGCTTTGTTGCTAAGCATCTTTATAACTACCTCAAATTGTGTTTTCTATTTGAGGGCCCTAATAGCTGATATGATAAATAATCTCTCCTTCAATAATACATTTGTAGGAACTACATGTACTGTGTCTCCTGTTCCTTTATATTACTTTCTGTGGCATCAGAATTGTTTATTAAATGACTGGTAAGTACTTTTTGAGTCTCTTGAATATCTTTTAATATATTATTTTTATTTTATTTTCCAAAGTGAAGCTGTCTAGAGTCTTGAAGATGTTCTTATGTAGTATTAACTAAGCCTGATTTAATTCCATAAAGTATATACTTTCTGTAGTACACAAGTGATCTGACAGTGGTTATTTGAACACTTAACTAAATTGCATTAATAGTACTGATGCCACTTACTCGTAGTATGTTAGTTGGAGAGTATCTTCTGTGTCCTTCCATACCTTCTCCATTTTACATGCCTTAGAATTCTATTAATCTCTATACAGTTTCTTTGTTTATCTTTTGAAATCAACTTAAACTGTAAAAGAACCCCTTTGTCTTGACTGTGCTTTGCTGGAAGCTCATTTCAAGCATCTGTTGATTTCTTTGGCCTTCCTGAAGGGAAGGGACCAATTCAATTACCACGTAAAACTGTTTTGCACTCCACGGTATGGTAGAAAACAGACTTTCAAAGGAAACTATTGTAAAGGTTGATTAGATAATAATGTTTTCTTGATAATCCTGTAATTTTAAAAATTAACTGTATGGAAGGATTATGAACTTGATTATAAATGATTTTGAAGCTTTTCAGAGAAATAGTATTGTTAATGTCTGACACATGCTGGTTTTGTCTTTATTAAATGCTGTAGGATATTATCAGAAGGATTATTCTGGTGGTGCTACAGAAGTTATAATTCTTTGGTGCTTTTCAACAAGCAATCTTTCTGTTTTAAAACATTAATTCTCCTTTTTATGAAAAAGTATTTCAGCTATTTCTCATGCCCTCCTTGTAGCCAATCATGTGTATCAGCATTGGTCACTATCTTATTATTACACTTTTTCTTTGAGATTTAAGAAAAAATACTGTTCAGTCCTGGTGATAGTCTTTCCCCTATTTTATCCCAAGCCCAGTTGTGTGAAGCATAAATCTGCTGAATGCCATCCATTTTGGTGTTGGCAAAACATCATTAGACAAGAATGCAGTAGTGATAGTAAAGTGCTTCAGCATTCAACTCAGTTTGTATTTATATTGTGCTGGATTTTGCCTAAATAGTTGAACCAAGTCCTATCTGTTGAACCTTCATCTTGAAGGAAGGTACTTGATTTCAGTGTTTGTTGTTTGACAATATATTTGAAGTCTGTGCCACACTTGAATGGGAAAATTAATGTACTATCTATACTGGCATCTACCATATGGCATCCTTAAAGGAAAGGTAATCAAGTGCCTTAAAACTTTTTTTAAAACCACACTGGATTCCAGATCAAAGTTTTTTCCTGATTACGCTAAGAAAAGGATCCACCAAGGTATAATGCTGTGAAGAAACAGAAGCACAGAGAAGTTAGTAATGGCTGGTTAATGGAAAGAGAAAATAATAAACAAATGTCTAAGAAGAATGTCCGTTTACATAATACACTGTACTTAAGGATTCCTGCTGAAAATTAGGAAAAAATCGTGACTCAAAATTATTGTTTGCAGACAGAGAAGAATGGTAATTCTTAGATCTTGCCTTAATCTGTGGCACATATTTACATTCATAGGCACAATAAATTTTAGTGCAGGTTCTGCTGTATGAGGATAAATGAAATATTCTGGTCATAAGGATCTAAAGAGGGAGAAATTGAGCCATGCTGGATCTTTGATCTGTATGAGGATTAAAATAGACTCTTCATGAGACTCTATAATTCTGGATTTTGTTTTCTAGCATGACTTTGACTAAAACTTCTTAGTTTTATCTTAGGAAAACAAAACTTTAAAAAAAAATTATGCTAATATTAAGAAAAATTCACTTTCTAACTCTTAGGCCATTCTTGCCTCAACTTTGGTGTCCCTGTTAACATGAATGATTTTTTTTTTCGTTTTCTCGCAAACAACTGTCAGCACCTTTCTGGTCAGAACAGGCTGCGAATACAGAATATTAATAAAGGCGAAACATGTAGTTCCAAGAGAAGCAGTTTTTAAAGATTGCATTATGTATACTTAATGCCTAACTGACCTTTTCTGCTGTTTCTTAAATCTCTTTAAAATTCAACTAATTTCAAAGCCTGAGTATTAGCCTATTTATATGTAAATTGCCTTTAATTCATGCATTGATTTGAAAGACTAATCCAAAAGATCCTATAGCACTGGTGACCTTTTTGACACTGTTCTTCTGGGAAGACTGTAAAGTGGTTTCTTATGACCTGTATCCACCTGTAGCATAACATATGCCTACTTCAGTCTGTATAAATCAATCATGAGAGTGGTTTTCAACCGACATTGAATTATTAACACCATAACTGTCTTGGTTACTGTTAGAGTTAAAATAAGTCCTGTTCAAACCAATGATTATTTTCTGTTGGTATTGTTGCTTATTTAACAGGTTAAATGTAATTAAGATATTCACTGATTATTTCCCCTGAACAACAGTCATATAATCTAATTCTAACATGACAGCCTCTGAAAACAAACTTCCAAAAACATTCAGTATTTATTATTTGACAGAGTTCCATGTCACCACGAAAGCTACTAGAATGAATATGATCAAGTGGACTTCTATTTCCTATAGTTAAGATGAAACACATTCCTTTTATATAAGAAATCATAAAGAACTGGGATTATTATGTATTTGGGATTATAATGTATTTGGGATTTAAATTTGTTTTTATCCATTCATGCTTCAGAAAGGAAGTCTTCACCTGCATGTACTGCAGTGAATGAAGGCTGATGAGCATCCCATTTCCTCTTTCCTCACTGTAGCAAGTTATTACAGGGGGGTCTCAAAATTCTGCTGAATTACTGCAGTTATTTCTTGCTAATATATAATGATGAAGAAAATACTATTTTTGTTTCTTTTCAAATAAACACTACTTTTTTCAATCAGTTGAAGCTTCAGAAGGCAGTGGTACAAATATCTAACATTAAAGATTGTTGCCTACTTGCATAGTCATCAACAAAACAACAACTGATCTGATATTCTTGAAATGTGTTTTAGTTCATCTATGATGGATTTTTTTGGAGTACAAAAAAAACAATCTTCCATTTAAAATCCATTTATACAGTGAAGTATACCAGGGAGTGCATTTTTATATTATTATTATCATTTCATAAGTGAAGATTATTTTTGTGTTGCATGCTTCATATGAGAAGACAAAATACTTTAGTCTGAATTATAATGAAGGAATAATGATTTGTCAAGTTTATATACAGCCATGGAAATAGCGTGGAGATATGAGCTCTAAATTTGCCTATGTCTATAATTATCACATTTTTTTCAGTCATATCATGATAAATTTGTATTAATGGTCTTCGTGGGAGGACAGGTCTGTCTGCTCTCTGTTGACTGAGGATATTTATTTTTTAATGAAGAATGAGAGCAAGATGGCATCAAAAGTGATGTTATATCAGCTGTTAAAAAACAAAAAATACCCCACATCCCACATGCCTGCTATTGTTTGCAGCAAAATGTATGTTGATTTAGAAGAAGGCAGGATAAAAGTACAGAGCAGAAATGGATGCTGGAAACAAGAACATCTCCTGCCAGATGTTCTTAATAATTAAACTATCTACTTAGCTGCTGTTTTAGCCATGAGTTGTTAATTATATCCTAACTTGGTTTGTTGTAGTCTCCTGCCATTAATAAACTATATTTTGTTACTGCATGTAGCTACTTTACCTTCTGAAATACAGATCAAGCATTTAGTTACCATAAGCTAGTGTTACTTCAGCACATATGATCAGAAGGGGTTTTATTTGATTTAAGTAAACATGAGGAATCCTGGCAGAACATACTTGGTTTCCAAAGAAATAGGCACTTTCATGGAACTTGGAAAGTTGGTAGGATGAACAGATTTTGAAAATATTTTCTTAAACAAAAACAAAAGAAAAAAAAAGTCACCACGAAACAACTACCCCAAAACCCTGTAGTGATGGGAGGGCATCCTAATGATCTGGCATTGCCTCAAAGGTCTGAATTGCTGTAGCTGTGAAAATTGCATGCACCAGAGAATTGGACAGGGATATGAATTAGTATCCTCCTGGTTTGCTTATGGATGTGAATTACACTATTACTTGGTATGGTAATACAGTTGTCTGCTCAAAAATTGGAGATAATTAAGTAGTTTAAGGAATTAAATGTTGGAAAGTCTTCTGAAAGCTCACTTCACATGCCAGCAAATGCAGTGCAGTTTTCTGACTAAGCCAAGACCAAGATCTAAGCTGTTTAATGGGAGGTTGGCAGTTCTTAAATTCTTCTGTTTCAAGATACGAAAAGCTTGAAATGCCAGTATTGGATTGTTACAAAGCCCAGAAGGTAATGCCCAAGCAAGAGTTACACTGTTTTGCTGTTACTGTAGTTTGGTGTGATAAAGTAGGACATTGTTTATATTCATGGATTCTGTCAGGTTTTGAGTAGGTTGAAAGGAAATAAATATTTCAATTTGTCTTGTGGATGTGTACATACTGAAGTAAAAATGTACATAGGCTTTTGTTACCCAGAGAACAAAATACAAGAATAGCAGTATTAACAAGCAAATAAGAGCAAGATGGGAGACTAGTTTTGATTTTGATTAGTGCTGGAATTTAAATATTCTGATTATCTGTATTTTTTTTTTCTGACTGGATGACTGTATACCTAATGACAGCTATTTTTCATCAACTTCTGGAGTGTGTATGAGAAAGATGGAGATAGAAAAGGGGAGGGAGATGTCCAGTTTTGAGTGTTTTTTGAGTTACTGAAGAATGTCTTGTACTGTAAAGAGTGATGAGTGATAATAGCCCTATAGCATTGCTACAGCTTATTACAGCTACAAATCTGTCCCAGTGATGACAGTGTTTCTGAAAGTCAGGTCCATTATCATCTTCCAGGTCTGGACTGGGTTTCTGCTTAGTTGATATGAAAAATGTTGAATTTTCATATTAGCTAGCAGTGTAGAGAAAAGGATTGAGATTTCAGCTGTTATAAATGGAAAGGGTTCAGCTTCACAATTGTGTGCATGCAAAGATGTGTAAAATCTCCTAGTTATGCATACCAATACTTGTATTTACTATCTTCTAGTATCTAAAATTATTAATTTTTTCCCCTCCCCCCAGAACTGTTTCATTTATATTTCTATTTAATTGTAAAGAGCTGTTCCAATATCAGGTGGGAAGTGGTGCTGTACTAAGTTAAATACCACTTTGAATGGATGTGAAATATCAGCTGTAGCTTCCACTATCCATGGTCTGAAGTCACTTGGCTGTTGCTGAATGACTCTAATGACTTTTCATGACAGTAAACAACAAACAGCCTGCTCACCAGTGCTGCTTTCAAGTAAAGCCTTTGTTGCAGCAGGTAATATTTAATGGGGTGGGACTTATGACTTTATGGAAGTCAATTCCTGAGAGATGAATTTATGTACAAACCTGGGAGGATCAAGGAGATTGATAATGATATATTAACAGGGTAACTGTCAGGAGGGACAGGACTGCAATACTGGGGATAAATGAAGATCTTGCCTCAGCAGCATAATACTTCACAGAGTGACAGCAAAAAGAAGATGACAGAAAAGATTTATATTGATCAAAAAAATACTAGCCTTGGGCTAAAGGAATGAAGGGATTAACAAAAAGTGATGCAACTGGCATTCAATGGCTAAATTTTGACATGATTCAGTGGACACACCTTGGAAAACCTGTGAATTCATATGTCAAGGAGAGGGTTTGATGGCTTTATTTGTGCTGAAATATTCATCAACTGGATAAAAGAAGAAAAAAGTATGTAAGATTATGTGCTGAGTTGTTTTCCTGTTTTTCTTAGACTGTTATGATGGTACCCTTGATGTCACAGGTTGAAGAAGGGGCTGCATTAACTTTTGAGTGTTGAGAAGAAAGCTTTCTCCTGTGACGGTGCTTTGTGCATGTGGGATGGCATGACTTACTGCTCACTAAGCAGATAACTGGACCTGCCTTCAGAAAAGGTGTTCCAGTTCACCAGGTTTAATGTGCTGTGTTAGTGTGCTTATGTTCTATGAGTTACACATACTACAAGGAATATTGTGACCCTTTCTATAAAGACAGAGGGATGACCATTACCCCTACTGTAATTTCCATGGTTGAAGTTGTACCTTATTAAACAGTGATGCAGAAATAAAGTGTGAATTGTACTTTTCCTGTCAGAGGAAAGGGGTGGTCACATCTTTTTATATCCCCAGGTGTTTTTCTGCTACGGTGTCTTTGCATACGTGTCAGTTGTTGAACAATGGGTTCACTGCTCTCTCTGGTCATCTAATAAATTAAGTGGTGCTCTGTGCTCCTCCTAATCTCCTAAAGTTAAGAGCTCAAGGTTCTGTAAAGCATTCTGACTTGTACTGTCTCAGAGAAGCAACAGCAATGTATTTAGTGTAGCAAAGATAAGGTTTAGCTGAATTCCTGCAGGTGAGCTGCAACTGAGCAGCCCTTTTTCGTGCTCTTGGAAAACCCAGCCTGACCTGTGACAGAGAGGAGCACATCAGTGTGAGGATGAGAAGATGGACTAATGTGTTTGAAATATCCTTATCTGGCTCAAAGGATACTCTCTGAAGTGGTTCTCCTTGCAAAGTGAGATTTGACTGTAAGCTTCTGTTGTGCTACAACTTCTGTCCTTTTTCAGTAACTTTTTTAGGCTACTCGGGCTGTGATAAAGACCAATTTTTGCCTGGAGTTTTCAAAGCAGAAAAAATCCGCATGCTGCAGTAATATGGTGTGAATTTTTCTTTATATTTCAATTTTGGTGCTGAAGCAATTGCATTGGAGTTTCTTGTGTTTTTGTTTATTTGGAGTTAAATTTGGAGACGCTTTTCTTGATCTTCCGAAACTTTCTTTCCATGACAAGTGGATCTGATTTTCAAGATGTTTAATTTTTTTGCCTCTTGATATAATAATAATCCAAATAGCACACAATATTGGGAGAACACTTTTAGCTTTCTGCAGATAGCATTTCCTTATGTGAATTCTGCAAAGCACATTTTTTTGCTTGCTCAGTTTGTCTTTTGAAATATGTGGTTGAACTAAGGTTTAAGGGTTGCTGGTTCTTCTCATCTCTGTTTTATGATTTAAATATAGTATATAGTTTTGGCTAATTCTCAGTATGTGTGGAATTCCAATAATGAAACAAATCCGTGCCTGATTCTTGAATTTTGTTTTTCATTGTGGAAATCAGTTGTAATTAGAAGATGCTTAATTTTTTTTCCTATTCCATTTTGTTAAGTTTGGAAATAGAAATAATGGGAATTGACTTGCATTTAAGAGAAGCCTCCTGGGACAGCTGAGTTGTTCTAGCAACTCCCAGTGACAAGGGTCCTGTTACTCTGCTCACTCCACTTGGATGTGCGTTGAACTTATTCCTGAACTAATTCAGCTTGTAATATAACACAAAGCGTTCATTATGCAGGCTTTGAGTGCACTTTGCATGAGCATGTTGAGTGCCAGAGCTGAGCAGAGAGAGCATCTGTAAATACATGGGATGGGATGTGAAAGAGGAATTCTAGGGGGAGAGTAGGATTCCTCTTCTAGTCAAACTCTGAGCTGGTGCTGCCATCCTTTGTGATGTTAGTCTTTTAGACATTGTCTTAGTAATGCAATGCAGCTGCATTTCTTTAAAGTCCCAAAGGGCAAAGGACTTCTTAGATTAAAGGTTAATTTCTAGTACGAAGGGCATTTTAAATTCTAATGTCATGGGTCTTTGCTGTTGTACCTGTAAAGTTCATTTTCTAGAGGAAAGACTTTGGAATAGAAGTCCATTTTGGGAATAACACTTTTAGATTTGCCTTTCACTTTCTATGTCTTGCCAGATGCAAATTAAAAGGAATACGAAGTCAAAATAGTTTGTGTATTTGAATTTTCTGCATCTGTTATCTAGAGTAATTGTTTGGAGAACTTATGTTTTCATAGATGTCTTCCACAATTTATATTCCTTCTATTTTTATAATCTGTTTTCCTTCAAACTTTTATTTTTATGGTTGGAAATTTTTCCTTATAAAAACTTCTTAAAAGCTTTTCCTTGCTTTCTTTAATGATAAAGCAAGTAGGCATGTGTCTGGTTATTTGAATTCTCAGGGTTTTTTTCTGAATGGAGAAATGTATTTTTTCTCAAATGAAATTAAACACTACATAGTTAATTACTAAAAGAACCTGCATGCTTGTAAAGGTATTATTTACTGTCGTTACTCTGTTATTAATAATAACAAAGCTACAGAGTTCAGTTTGTCAATGACATGAATGGTTATAGATTCTGATGTTTCGAGTTATGTTAAAACTAAATAGAACGTTGCTGTTTTTTAAAAAGGTACAGAGTGATAGTAAAGGGATTAACTGGTGAGTGGAAACAAGTGCTCTGTATTGTTTCTATGTGCTACTGGTAAAGTAACTGAAAACTGATTCAGTTTTCAGTTGCTAATCTGCCTGGTTAACTGCTGGCTGTGGCTCCTAAGTGATGGATTGTAATTTCCGTGTATTCCAATAACGCTGATTCAATGTGGTGTTTGGAGTGAAGTTTCAGCATAACCTGTGGTCATCACCTTGGAGCATTTCTCCTGTTGTGGAATGAACTGTGCTGTTAATCTCTGGGTAGGTGTGTACTGAGGCCATCTGCATAGCCCTTGACTCTGCTTATAGTAGAGAAATTGATACCTTGGAGTTTGTCCATATTCAGAGCCAAAAAGACAAAACCTTGTAAATTAAAGCTGAAGTATATGAGGTGAACATCTCTTGAAGAACAAATGTTTATGTACAAGTTTTTCCTGTAACTTTAGAAGTAAAAATATTACAGGAAGAAAAAAAAGGATGCTGAAAATCTTCAGCCCAGCTTAGTAACAGGAAATTTTGTGATACTGAGTTAAGTATCTACTCTTGTGTAACCTATCAAATGGAAAGTTATGTAATGACTACTGATTGACCTTATTCCAATATGCTCTTTTCAAGGTGCATTAGAGCTTAATGCTCACTACAAGTATACTAAACATAAGAGGTAGATGTGATGTCAGGTAAGCTCTGACATTTAATTTTGTCAATTTAAGAAAGAGTAAGATTTTTCAGTATCCTCTGATACTTCACCATGGAGTCAATTAGCATGTTTGAGTAGTAGACAATTACTAGTTTGTGTTGTAAAGATTATAATATTAGGCATTTATATCTACAGAGGGTATAATTGTTTTGGTCATTGGGTACATAAATACATCACAAAGGACTTGATAAGCTTAGATACCAGTTTGTATTCTCTTGTAAACAAATGCAAGTAATGCCTGATGTACTTTGTATTATAAAGAATAAGAAATAGCATCATTTATGAATAAAATCAACTGTTTTTATGGAAGGTGCACAAATGTTCTAAAACTTTTTAAAGTTTTGTGGAAATGGTTTGAGTGCAATAGCTGTGATTTGTGGTAAGTATATTTGAGAATCCACTAATAGATCCCTATTTTAATTACTAAGTTGGCCAGAATTACTGAGATGGGGATAATATTATACAAATATGCTGTAAATAAATTAGGACTTTATTGCATTTGCACAGTCTTCAATGGAGAAGCTGTTTGCTAGAAGGAGCAAAACCTTGCTTCAATCTGTGGACCAATATGCTTTATGTAGATACTGCAGTTTGGTTTTTACAGTTTGCCAAAAAACAGAGAAAGCTGCTTTCTCCCTTTGTGTAATTCTGCTGCATGGAAAATATCTCACTCTGGAGTCAAACCATGAAATTAACAATTCCCATAGCCTTACACCAATTGAGTTTTCAGTATATGCAGATGGAGTTTCCTCTTGGAGAATTTCTCAGTCTCCTTACAAATGACTGCTTTCAGATCATGTTTTGTGTAAAGCTCTTCAATATGAGATTCTATGGATCAACAGGGCCTAGCCTAGCATGGTGATGAGCCAATTTGAAAGGCTAGTTTGTTAACTAATATTTACTTATTCTAATATCATACTATTTTACTTTATTAAGAGAGGCCATGACTGCATTCTGGTTCTGGGAAGGTCATGACTTCAGCTTAGAAGGATCAGGGAACTTGCTGTTCTCTTTGAATGCTGAACAAGAATAAACTCTGGATCATGCTAATACTTGACATTTTCTGAGCTAGAAGACTCTTATCAAAAAGTACATCTGCCTTCATACAGTCTCTTCATATTGATTTTGGTTCTTTTCTTTCTTGTTACTGATTGCAGAATGTTTTTTTGAGGAAGAGAAAATCATACACTTTCCCCTTTTATTTACTGCATGAACATCTAGACTTCTCAGACTATTCCTTTCCAGAGTACTTTTGAAAATTGGTAGCTAATCACTTTACTAGTGTTCTTACAGTAAATGTGATGTAAATAATGGCACAGGCAGAAGTTTTATTGACTTAAAAGTAGCAAAAAAGCCCCAACAAAACAGAAAAATTCATTATACTTTGCAAATACAATTTTCTTATTTATTTGTGGCCTCTGGTTGCTTTGTTTTGAAATTAATGAGCTTTGAATTAAATGGAAAGTATTTCCATTCCATCTCTTCTTTCCTTCTGTCTGAAAAGTTTCTTTCTCCATCACTGGCAAGTTCTATGTGGTTTATGTACATCCTACCCTATTTGAGCAATGTCCAGAGTATCTCATAGTGCTGCCTGGGGAAATTTTATCAGCATCAGTATAATATTAAGTGGAAGAATCAAGCAATTAATTTATTTCAAGGTAAGATCAACATATCTGGCTAGATACTATATTACTATGTGTAGCTAAATTTCAAATTTAATTTAGACTAAGTGAAGTCATTCTTTTTCTAATGTGTGAGAAGAGATGATTGAATTCCAGATTCCAGTATAAATTAGCTTCTAAATACAGAGGTTTGCAGCTTGAATTGAACCAAAGAGTGGTTCAGAGTGTTAACTATTTGCTGATGGCTTTGCTTGATTAATTTCTGGAAATGATATCACACTGCAGTTGTCCAATTCACAGTATATAATGGATTAATGGTTTGGAACTTTATTCTTTGACTTTATGTTTAAACAGTTCATAAACTCTTGATATCCCTTTCCCCCCTCTTGAATTCATTAAAAAAATACCATAAAGGAGAGCCTAGCCCTTTCTTTTCTTTGTGTTTTATTATTTAGAAAAATGCGTGATTATATCAAGATCCTAAACCACTGTAATATTGTAATTTCAGGACTTTGGGATAGGAAGAGAACAGAAGTTAGTCTTTTGTTGAGTCCCTTCTGCTTAGGAGAGCTAAAATGAGTGAATTCATCAAATGCTTGATGGACTGTGTGGTTATCTTTTAAGGCCCAGAAATCTAATATGCTTTCCTTTGTAGCTCTAGCAAACTTCAGTACTGTGACAATGGGTATGGCAGCCGCTTGAGTGCGGAGGAACCACAATGTTTATTTCTTTGAATTCTTTCTTAATACTAACCCTAATTCTAGTATGTGTTGCATGAAAACTGTATTTCCAGTATTTTTAGCTAGATGTAGCTAGGCCTACTCCTCAGCTGTTACCTTGAGTTTTGTAGGAGTGGTTCTGTGTCATTGTATTAATACAGTATTCCTCTCTCTTGGTTTCCCTTTGTGTACATTGTTCATTGCTCTTGTATAAAGAAAAAACCTCCAACTTTTATAGTTGTCTTTCCTGTTTACTAAACTGGCATTAGAAATTGAAAAATTAGCAGCTAAAGAGGCCGTGTTTTCTGAGNATACTAACCCTAATTCTAGTATGTGTTGCATGAAAACTGTATTTCCAGTATTTTTAGCTAGATGTAGCTAGGCCTACTCCTCAGCTGTTACCTTGATGTTTGTAGGAGTGGTTCTGTGTCATTGTATTAATACAGTATTCCTCTCTCTTGGTTTCCCTTTGTGTACATTGTTCATTGCTCTTGTATAAAGAAAAAACCTCCAACTTTTATAGTTGTCTTTCCTGTGTACTAAACTGGCATTAGAAATGCAAAAATTAGCAGCTAAAGAGGCCGTGTTTTCTGAGAAGTCTTTTTGTGTTCTGACTAGTTTGATGGACCTGCATTTTTAATTAGGCAGCAAACAGTAATGTGGTGGTAGTAGTAAGGTTTATGTGAAATGTAGTCAGCCAAAATTTTAATGAGTGAAATTATTTAATGAGTGAGATTACTCTGACTTGATGTAAAATGAAAATGTTTGAAAAAGCAATTGCAATTCCACTTTACTTGGATGATAGAGCTGTTTTCCTTCTGAAATATTTTAGAAGGAGTATGAATTTAGATGATAAACATCTATGCTGGGAGCCAGTATTTGAGGTTTATATCCAGCACAGATTTGATGTCAGATGAAGCATAAAATAGGACATTGCAGGGTTGGTTTGTTTTTTGTTTTCTCCTCTAATGTGTTAACTCTAGCTCTGGTTCTAGACAAGTTCATTTAAGGAATTAATTTTACAGACCAGCTTGAGACATTTCCACTTGAATGTACTAGAACCAGTTTGGTTAAGGTTTTGCAGACAGCTGTCACGATGTTTTAAATACATTTAAACATTTCTTTGGCAAAAGTGTATAGCAGGCTTTGTATTGTCATGGAAATAGTAGCATAAAAGTGAAGCTGTGTAGCCTTGGAAGAGGGTGTCATAGCAAAGGTTTTAATAGGGACAAAGCTGGAGACAAAATATAGATATGTTACTTATCCTTTTGTGCCTTGTTCAGTAAAAAGGGGAAAATGATACAAGGTTAATCTTATAAATGGTTTTCCCAATGATAAAAACTTCTATAACGCTGTGGCATTGCTTTTCTAAATTCTTTGCTGGTAAACTTCAGTTCTGAAAACAAATTTGATCTCGTGAGAGGGAACATTCTCAAATCTGTCTCCTACATGGAAGGCTTCTGGAACAAAGCCTGTGCTTTGTGAGATTAAATGAAAGACCTGTGTAAAATTGCTGTTACCACAGTGATCTCTCACCATATCACAGTAAATTAATGACCTCTCAATTTTTTTTTTGGTGATGCTCTAATTTTTAATGATGGGTTAAAGATTGAGCATTCTTCAAGCTGGATGAAGATCATGGATTCATCAGGCAGGGCTGTAGTTAAAGGGAAAAATGAAGGAACTGGAGATGTAGCAAGAGATAGCTGGTGATGGTTAGTTACTCCCTCCCCAAATGTGCTATTTCTCACATAGTTTCCTTCTGAAGCAGTGATATAAGCTTTTGCTTTTAATGCCAAGTGGTATATTCTGGAAATGAAAGTGCCCTTTCATTTCACAGATGTTTGTTGTTTAGAGAAGTGCTTTACTGTGAAGTTAAGAGAATGGATGGATGGCACTTATCCATAGCTGTTAGTTCCAGTTTAACAGAAGCATCTGAATAAATATGGTCACATACCATGAAGGAAACAGTGAAATGCTTGTTCAGTGCTCTTGTAGATCCTGATATAGATCAAGACTGACAGTTGAGGACTGTGATTCGATGTAAGGTAGCAAAATTCTGTGTGCATTTGAAGTTTTGGAATCATTCAAGTGCTTTTCTCTTCCCCTGTAACTCCTGGCAGAGAGTTGAATACAACCATAGGATATAAAATCATTTCAAGTGTGTCACTCGGTAAGGTGAATAGACTTCAAAAAGTAGCATGATTCTGTAAAATATCTCAAACATGGAGAGAATAAAAAGAAAAGACATAGTCACTGTAAAATGACATCTTTAGCTACAGGAGGAAGTTTGACTTGGCTTTTTAGTGATTCTTCAAGTGTGAGAAGTGGAATCCAAATAGATGTACTGATGTAGTGAATTTCTAAAAATAAAGTTAGTTTTAAGATAGTGGAATTCATGTGGTATAGGATACCCTTTGAGTAAACTTTTCTAACTGATGCTATCAGTCTCAAAACTGTAAGTTGTTTTTCAAGTAATGCACACTCAAATACTGGGTATGTGCAGCTGCAGACATCTCCTGAGCTGTCCCTCCTCATTTGTACTGCTCTTTTGTGTTGTGAAAATGAATTTGTTGAGCTACTAAGCTTGAGTGTTTAAGGGTGTTTGTACTTGTGTTCAATGCCTGAAGGTGAAATTCATTAGAATCAATTAGAAGAATAGAAAGTAGGAACTCCAGAAATGAGTTGTTTTGCAGTACAATTTCAGGTTTTTTTCCCCTCCACTTTGGCTTTGGAATAACTAAGTAAAGACCAAATATTAAACTATGATATATTGGTACACATGCACAGAAGGGAGAATAAACAGACTTAATGTGGCACTAGCACAATGTTATTCTCATCATACAGTAAACTTTCTTAATGTCCTAGATATTACCAGTACATTCTTGTTGTGGGAACACAATGCTGTTATCAGTGCAGCATTCCCTGCCTGCCTTTGCAGGACATCTCAAGTTCATTATTCTCTGTTAAGATACTTAGAAGCTAAATTGAGCAATGCCATTTAATTATGAAATATAATGGTGGGAAAGAGGGTGGCAAATGGTTGTATCCTGTATCTTGTTTATCAGTTAATTTGTTATTATGCTATAGCAGCAATTGCATATGCAAAGTAGAATACTAATCACATTTTGCATTTCTGTGTAACAGCGTAGTAGGTTTTTTTCAATGCTATTTAGTTGCATAATGCATGCAGCCCAAACTATGGTACAGCAATAAAATTAAGCTGTTTAATTTTCTATTAATGACTTTACAAAATGAAATTATATTAGTAATTTCAGAACAAGTGGTTAATTATGAACATGATTGGTGTATTAGCTTAATGTTGCTACTGCATTTATTTGTTGACACTCATTATAGTTCTTTTGTGGGGAATTTCTTTAGTGGGATACTCCACTATGACCGTCTAGATATTGGTCCAGATACCTTTCTTTTCAGAAACCTGTATGAAGCTGCAGGAGAAGGTGTTCTTGGTTTTGAAGTAGTTTTAGTTTTCAGGTCTTTTTTAATGGATAAGAGTGTGGAAGAGACTGAATGGGAGATGACTTTCTCATGCACTAGAATTGTTTCATCTAATTCCTGTCAGTGAAACAGATTAGGCCTGAAAATTATGCTTTATCAGAGCCTGCTTCTCCTATGCGTATTTTGAGAAGAATTTTGCTGTCACAGTGTTACTCACAGTGCAAGAATTCAGATGTTTCCTTGTCTAGGCTAATATTTCTACTGCCTTTTGTAGGAGGAGCAAAATAGAAATGAGCCCTGAAAACCGAAGCAGTAGCAAGTATAGTGTATGGCTTAATTATCCAGTCTGTCTATTAGGAAAAGAAGCTAGGTGATGATTAAATATACTGCAGAAGGCTCTCTCCCCTACTTCAGTCATTGTCTTAGTACATAATAAACCATGATAGAAAGATGAGAATTTTTCATTTGTGGCCAAGGCTTTGTTTTACAAAGGTAGTTGAAATCAGATAATCAATAGAATTGTTTTTGCTAGGGAAATTGTTATCTAGAATTGTTACCTTGTTAGGGAGAAGTATCACTGATTAGGTCTCCTTTATGGACAAATTAAAAAAAATATTGATAACTATAGGAAAAATATGAAAGCCTGAAGTATAGATGTGTATAATGTCTCTTGAAAATCAATGGTAAATCATATCTCTGAATGTGTTTGCCTGTGACCAGAAATTGCTTTTTTCTGTAATTCCCATTGTTGTCTTGTTTTTGTTAAACTTGCTGGCATTCCCTGTTGATGATCATCTTTGGTAAGCTCCAGTAAAGCTGAGAGAGCAACAAGAAACCTTGCTTATCATCTTCTACCTTTAAAATAGTACACTTTAAAACTATGTTGCATTGATGACAACCTGCTAACCACAATAACAGTTTTCTAGAAGAAGCTGAGCACCTAAATTACTTAGCTGTTTGCATGTCAGTCTCATCATTGATAACTGAATATCAGATGCATGAAATTAGAGGGTGTGTATCTGGCCTACCTGCAGTTGTTTTGCTCCTGTTGCCTTTGGATTGAACAGTAAGAGCTTGTTAAATTTTTAGTCTCCATCTGTCCTAGTATTAAGGAGGTATCATTTAACTTGTGGCTGCTCCTAGGGACACAGGAATATTAGGTTAAGCTAGGATTGCTTGACAGGTCTGAGAGGGTATTGCTCACTGTGGTTCTCTTAATACCCATAAGAGAAGAGTGAAAACCCCAACATAACTTGTTAGTGGAAATGCTAGTATGAAATTGTAGATAGCAAGTCGGTGTGTATCAACTTCAACAAAGAACTAGTCCAGCTTACCTTGACTACTATTCCCTCTCCTTTAACTATTCCAAAATACCTTTACTTCTTTGCTGATCTGGGGCTTCTCTTGCCCTTTGTTTTGCACTGAGATAGACTTTTGGTTTGAGACAATGATAAGCAGGTGTCTTAAGTGTTATTCCTTAAATTGCTGCAAACTAGTAGTTGAGTGATTACTTAGAGTCATAATGTATGTGCTGTCTATATCCATAAAGCCTTATATTTTCTATCAAACAGGCCATGTAGCAGCAATAGTGAGGAACCAGAGTCTTTATAGTCCTTTCCCTAGCAAAAGTCTTCTGGTATTAGCTCACTCTCCATAGAGTTAGCAAGCATAGACATCTGATGTTTTAAATATTTTTTATCTTGCTGTTTCTTGATAATTTACTGGTAGTTTTTCCTTCTTGTTTGTGACCTTAGAGAAAAATTGTAGTAGCCTGGGGATTTTGATTTCTTCCCATGAGAAGTATATATTTGAGAGAGAGTTGATGCTGAAAGCTTCCATTGCTTTGCTCTTCATTCCTACCAAACCTACTATGTAATTGTGCTGCAGCTGTACTTCACTTGACTCAGAATTTAGTTCACTTGACTGAAATTACTTTGTTTTTCCACCCTGCTTTTTCTACTTGAATAAGCAGAATGAAGATTGTTTCTGTTGAAATATGTGCACTTTCTGTTAAGCCACATGAACTCGCAAATCTTCTTGCTAGGATTTGAAGAGTCAGACATTAAGGTGAATCAAAGAAAGGGTACCGGCTGGCCAGCAGAAAGTTTATCCAATTCTGTCTCATGGTTAGGCTTATTAGGCTTCATGTCAGCTTATTAGGAAACAGACACTGCAATTTCTTTTTATCAGGCATGGCTGTAGACTCATAAAGTACATACATTAACCAAGAAAATAGTCTGTCTTCAGTTTACTAGTTCAATCCGGTTTTTTAATGTTACTTCATGTGTCTTTATCTCATTTTAGCAGAACTAATTTGTGACTTAGTTGTCCTTTTTGTATCTCATGCTTGATCCACATACACATATGAACTCATGAGATGCAAATACATCTATAAAATGGTAGTATATTGCTCTCTTTGAAGAAAGAACCTGATAGGCAGGAATGCTAATAAATTTTTTAAGAGTCCTAATTTTCTTTTGTTCTTCTCAGGTTAGATGTGATTGTATTATAGAATTTCTTTCCCTTAATTTACTCTGGCTTTTTTACTAGTTTGACTATATTTTCTTTTAAGAATACTGATTATACTGTAATTTTATGGCAAAGAATTTCTCTTCTAGTTCTTATCATAATGTTTTCTTAATTCATAATCTTAGAAAAACAATGGAAGCTGAAGAAATACAGTTTGATGACAATTTGTATGTAGCTCAAACTACAAAATATTGGTAATATTTCTAGTACAGGCTCTTCAATCTGAACAATTTGGTTTGTTTAAAAAACTTATGGCAAGTACTTCCAGGTAATCTTAGCACTTGGTGTTAATATGATTTTAGCCAAGCAGTGTGTATCTCATGTCCCTTTCATCTGTTTCTAAAATTGTGGTGATAGTATTTATTTTGTTACTGTTCCAAAACAGTAAGCTTANAGAAAGACAATGGAAGCTGAAGAAATACAGTTTGCTGACAATTTGTATGTAGCTCAAATTACAAAAGATTGGTAATATTTTTAGTACAGGATCTTCAATCTGAGTAATTTGTTTTGTTTAAAAAAATTATGGCAAGTTCTTCCAGATAATCTTGGCACTTGGTGTTAATATAGTTTTAGCCAAGCAGCGTGTATCTTGTGTCCCTTTCATCTGTTTGTAAAAGTGTTGTGATAGTATTTATTTTGTTTCTGTTCCAAAACAGTAAGCTTACAATCAAGATAGGTATAAGAAATTTTGTCACATAGGTAAATTCTAATTCTTTTAAAGAATCTGAAGCCTGACACAAAATTGCTGCTAAGTCAATTCCCTCCCTTTCTCTGGAACGTCATTTAACTGTCTCACTGGATAACTTTTATCTCCAAGGAGCTGATTTTGTGTTTTGGTCCACAGTCAGAAGAGCATGAGCTTGTGCTTTGTCCAGGTCTTAAATCAACTTGAACCTCCTTATTTCCAGCAGCTGAATTTCATGAAGAGATAGGCAAATTATATTGAGTGGCTTACTGAAATTACTGTCCAATATAAGCAGTTGTACTTGCATGTTTTTACTTTTACAGGCAATTTTAAAACAAATTGCCTATTCATGTTCTTAATTATAGAATCATAGAATAGCTTGGGCAGGATGCAGGGCCACATCCCACTGCATCAGGCTGCTCAGTGCCTTGTTCAGCCTGGCCTTAAACACCTCCAGAGAGGGAGGGTCCACAACCTCTTTGGGCAACCTGTTTCACCACCCTCACTGTAAAGATTTTCTGGCTTCTTGCATTATATAGCATCAATCTATTTGCGTCTCAGGTGTTGTTTTATAAAATACTTACTTTTGGGGAATATCCTACAGTAGTTATCCTTTTTTTGTGACCTCACAAAGTTATGAAATAAGAATGTCTCAGGTATAAAATAAATAACTTTCTCAACTCAGTGAGTTTGATGTAAAAGTCTGAGCAGCTATGTACTTAAGAGCAACTGTCCATGACAAATTGTGATTGTACTACTTTCTAATTAGTGGTACAATAAAACATGCAGCAAAGTAATCAAAACAGAAGAATTTTAAGGTCATGCAGGTCTGTGGAAGTTTGGTCTCATTGGTAGACCAGAGATACGGTATAGATAGATGAAGAGGCTCTGCTTTGAAAGACATGATAAGTTTGAAGCTTTTTGGGTGATGATCATTGGGAAGAAATGATCATGAGTGAAAATCTTTCAGGTTTATAATGTTTTAATTTAAATACTAGCAACTGTAAATACCTTAACTCAGTAATTGATTTTAAAGAACCTTCTGGAGGCATGACTAGTATTTAGAAGAAATCACAGGCCTGCCTGATGATAAATAACAGTTCAAGAGCAATTCATCCTTGAGAAACTATTACCTCTGTCATCCAGCCAAGGTCAGTGGCAAATTCAGTTAATAGCTACATCAAACTCAGAAGCATAAATTAAAAGAATACTGTAACTCCAAGTCAGTTTAGGCAGAAAATGAAAAAATGTAGTTTGTATGATCTTCCTTACTCTTTCCAGTTCCTGCATGGGTATCATATTTTTTTTCTGTGGTAGTTTTACCTCTTAGTAATAATCTGCTGATTTGCTTTCTGAAGAGCACAGGAAAATAAAGTCTTAGTTGTGTTCTGCTGTTGCCAGTACATAAAGGTCTGATTTTGTGCATGCAGTGGGTACATGGAGTCTGAAAGTAACCCTACAGAGATGAGTTTGACTACTAGTAGTTGTTACTAAGTGATAGAAGAAGTATCTGTCCTCAAAAGCAGAACATTCCAGTGCTGGAGGCACATACGGATGGCTTGGCAGTTGGACTGAACAGCTAGTGCTGTCACAGTCAGTTTTTATAGGCATGTGGACACAGTAATTTGATATGTATCCTAAGCACTAACATTTTTTGTGTTAAAATATAGACTTAATCCCATGTCCTTTTGTCTCCCACTGCCCCAACAGTCAGCCAGAAACTCTTACCACTGCTTTATTTGCAGCTTAGTTTATAGATTATAAATAATTCTTCTCAATAGGTTTTGCTTTGAAGTCTAGCTTTTGAACTTTAATATCCTCTGCAATACTATATTGTTACATTGGCAAACAATTGGCTGAGACAATGTAATATGATTTTAAAGCCGTTTGCTCTTGTCGAATTTAATAAAAAAAGAAAAATAGCAACAGAAAATGTGACTAAAATAGTCTTGAATGATCTTAAGACAGAGATGATATTGTTACCACATGAGAAACCATGTTTTGTGTTACACCAGACTATTGGGAATGTTCTATCTGTAGTCTTCTAAGGAAAATAAACAATTGTGTTGACTAATGTTTTGTGTTTCTTTCCACTTGTTTGTGTGTATCCCCCTCCTCTGTCTGCATCTGTTCAAGTTGGAGAGAGTATGAGGCAAGGATCATGCTTCTTATAGTGGATGAAATGTGGTAACTCAAGGAACCTATCTGATCACATAATATTAAATCACACACTACAGACAATGGTTTCTTTGTAGGTATAGACCCTTCCATTTTATGTAGAATTTCTGGTAAGGAGGAAAGTTTTAAGTTTATTATGTGTTTACTTTGAATTTACAAATAGATGTATGTTAGAATTTCATGAACTTCATGAAGTAGAATGAGCTGTTATTTAAGTTACAATGGATATGGTATAGGGACATGGAGGAAATGTGGCTACGTTAATCAAAGCTGTCAGCTCTTGTTACTGGAGCACTCTCTGTATCAATTTTTTAAATGTTTAATAAAACATAGGGACTGTTTCTCCGCTTTCTAGTCAGGAGTCATCTAACTGCTCTGAAGTCAAGCAAGGTATTTTCATCTGCACCACAGTAATGAGTAAGATAGATTCCCTTCTGCTTGAGGTTTCAGCACCTGGTAAGCAGTTTCCTTTCTGAGGCTGAAAAATAAGTCAGCAGTATGTAATGACCTCTCTTGAAACTCTTGATGCCCCATTGGCAACTTTTCCTGGCTCCTTCTAGGATACTGGTTAACTTCAGTAAGAGTTTTGGGCCAAATTTTATGTAAATTTATTTCTGTGAATCAGATAAGGCTCTGATTTGATTTGCTTGTTTAAGGAGTGAGAGAATAATTCATTGTCTTGGTTTTATTTTTGGATTCACATTCTGTGATTCTGCATGAGTGTATTACAAATAAGTGACATTGCTTGATTTTCTATGAAGCTGGGAAATGTGGAGCCATCCTTTCAAGCCTCTGAAGTTTGCTGTGTACTAAATTCATAAGTAGTTCTGCTGTATTTCCAAGATTCACTCCTGATGTAGACTTTGGCAACTGCATAATTAAGGCAGCCACAGAGTAGCTTAGCTTGGGAAAGAATTTCACACTGAATTGAAATGGAAATTATGAGGCTTCACCTCAGCCCGTTCAGGCCATTTGACTACTGTAAGTGCAGTAGGGAAAAGAACTCTGCAGTTCTCATGGATGAAAAATAAAACCAGTTACACTGTGCTTCTGTAAGAGAAGACGGTGAGTACAGGCATCTCTGTTAGAATTAGTGCTGACAACTTTGCAGGAACAAATAGAAAAGTGTTTACAAGAAACATTTTAAAACTAATTAGAATGGAAAGCAGTTTCTAGGTCTGACACAGAGAAGTGGTCTGCTGAACTTTTTTTTTCTCCTTTTCCATTTATCAAAGAGATTTTTCATCATATTGCACATCTGCAGCCTTCAGAACAAATTCTGGCAAGAGTACTCAGTGTCACCATGAGAAAGAGCCTTAGATATTTCCCCAGGATAGAAAAAAAACAACCCCTATCAATTCCCATTTCTCAGACAGAATGATGCCTTTAACACGCTGTAATGAAAGTTTTTATATGTGAGAGGGATTACCAACATCAGCCTCTA
The DNA here is from genome assembly GCA_013400935.1 of Turnix velox. Classification (NCBI taxonomy): domain Eukaryota; kingdom Metazoa; phylum Chordata; class Aves; order Charadriiformes; family Turnicidae; genus Turnix; species Turnix velox. Next base: position 505,597 of record VZTY01016144.1, on the reverse strand, counting down.
TTGTTCTTTGATGTGTCCCAAAAATATTGCAGCAGAAGGTATTAAAGAATAAATTGTGCTAAGTGAGTAGCCCTCCCAGCACGGTTTGTCTCTTTGCCCTTAACCAGTTTGTGTCAGGGTGAATTCCCTCCTTCACTAGTTTTATTGAGTTTCCAAAAGCTTTTATCGTTGTGTTTGTTTTGCTGATTTTTTTTCCCCTTGTTTCATGTGTTAATCTTGTGTCCGCTGGTGACTTCTTGCTCTACATTGATTGTCATGATTTCTTAATTTCGAGGAAATAAGTAAATCAGTAAAAATATTGCTAGACTCCTCTACATAGTAGAAGTCAAACTTTACAGTCCTTTAGATGAATTGGGATGGTTTGCCTGAGGTTGTGTTTGAGTGTTGCTGAACTGGCATTTGTGTGAAAACCACTAAGTCTAAATCTTTATGTATCAGCTGTTGCCAGTCTCCAGAGAGTATTTGCTATACCTTGTGGTTTGTACACACTGTTCCCCTATGTGCAGAATTATATAGAACTATCTCCTGATAGTTATAAAGTATGCATAATTCATATTGGTTTTTCTGTATTGCAGAAATTTTTTTGTGTGCTCTATTTCCTTTATTATAGAAAATTAATTCACACATGATGTAGATCATAAGTATGTACTGAAAGATAAATATCTGTATAGATGATATCATGATAATGGAATGGATACATTTGAAGATTAGTCTCAAATGTAGTCCTGAATCCAGAGCTCACATCTCCATTAAAAAATATGCATAATTAGAAATATATCCTCTCCCTTTGGGAACATTCTACCTTTCTAATGTTTAGTAATATGGAATTATAAATTAAACAGAGCTCACTCTTAAGCGTTTCTCACTGTTTTTTGTTCTTTCTTTGTGATAGATAAGAACAAGATTTAAGCCTTGCCTAAAGGCTGCTAATCTGTTTGCTCTTGATCTCTCTACCTGTTTCCAAGAGGCCAAAACACTGACTGGAAGGCTGATTCAGGCTTTTCAGTTCTTTTCTTTCTTTTCCAGTCCCTGAAGAGTACAGAGTCTCCTGCTAAGACAGTTCTTTTTATACTCTATGCTGTGGTAAAAAATAAAGCTGCTTTTTTAAAAGTACTTACATTTTTAAACAAATGAAGATGTGCCCTGAACAGGGGTGTTTATACAACAGTGTTATCATCTATAATGGTTCTCTTCAGGCAAAGTGAGACACTTTAAATAAGGGTTTTCTTATTCAAAACTCTGGAGTTGTTAGAGTGGGAAGGTAATGAAGTTCCATTTTAAATTCTAAGAGTATGTAGTTTTGAGAGTATTTTTGGAGTCGCCAGTCTTTGCTATTTCACCTGCTAAATTGTGGACAATCCTTTTCATTAACTCTTAGGAGACATGCTTCACTCTTGCTATTCACTGAAGAGCTGTTTGGCATTGGCCAAATCATCTTTCATTCTTGGGCTTCTTTTTATGAATCCATCTCTTCAACTTATTGAATTCTTTTCAGTGAAACCACTGTCTAGCATTCCTGATTCAGTGCTGAAGCACTCAGAAATTACTTTTTTTTGTTTCCACATCATAATAAAAAGAGCATAAAGAAAGGAAATCCATATGTTGTTCTGCTGGAAATGGTTCTCTGGACCTAAGTAGTGTCTTAATTTTCCCTCAAAAACTTAGGGCTGGACATGAGTATGGAAGTGACAATGGGGACATGTAGGTAGTAAGAAAAAGTGTAGTCTGTGAAGTGCTTGTTTCTTGCAAGATGGAATATGGATGTGCATTTTAGAGGCTGACAGACACTCTCTTAATGTTATTTTGTATTTCCCAGAATGATACAGCCATTACTGTAATGGAATATAAGTGACCATGCTTTGATCTACATTAAAGATCAAAAAACCTCTGCGCTTCTCTGTTGGTTCTGAGTTGTGTGTCCTTCCCTAAAATTTTCAAGTGTTTTCTGTTTAAAATAGTGCTCATATTTTAGATGGCCTTGAAATTCATCAGGAGCTTCAACACTCACCACATGTTTGAGTATTTTCTGTAGAAGGAATGACCTTTATTTTTTTAAGAAAAAAGTGCGCGTAAGTCTTCTGCCTTAAAAGATGCTGTGATAAATACTGGTGGTGGTGGCAGCTGAATCCTTCTGAAAATTTCAAGTATTTGTACAGTTCTGTTGATATTCTCATCTTGTAGTAACCACTGGAGATGAAAGGCCACTTCTCCATGTTCTGGGTTATACAACTCTCTAAGGATTAATTAATTTTTCTGATGCTGTTGATGAGGAATTATACCTAGTGGTGGTTTGGTAGCAGAGAAGTTGATGGAATTCCAGACAATCCAGACATTGAACCATCTGTCTTGTTTGTTTGCACTTGAATAAGCTTTGCCCAGTTCAAATTAAATTATTTTGGAATAGGCTGAAGAGAGAAAAAACCAAATATGTGTTTACTTATTTACAAAAAAACCTGTAGTTAGTTTTTAAGTATTATTTACAATGTAATCAGCTTTCAAAATGGTTTTATACCTGACTGCAGATAAAAACATATGCATGATTAGCAAGGGGCAGACATCCTAAACTCTGTAAGTTTATATTTTGAAAGTAAAAATAAATCACTGTTGTTCTGCTTGTGCTGGCAGACTTTTTTGGCACTGGAAAGAGAGTCTGCATACCAAGTTTTTAAAGAGGTAGAAGATAATGTTGATTAATGTGGTTTATTATGTAAGTGCTGGACTTGCATTCATAACAATCAAAGTTGTAACTGAATTTAAAGTTGTGTTTAATTTTGGTTACAGAATACCTCATTTTCTCAGTCTCCTGTCACACCTGTTTGCTCATTACTGTGACACTGATAGCACAAAAGTATTAGTGAACCCAGAATGTACAGCAGAAAGATGGCTCCAAAAGTGCTGTTTCCTGGTTTAGAAAAGCAGACCCGAGTATAGTCATTTTAGCTTGGCTTCCAGGGTTTCTGGAGAAAGTCATATAACTTTTCCAAATTAATTCATAGCTGAATTAAATCTTTCAGAAGAACATCTTATCTTGATTTGTTAAAAGTACCCTTCATAGAGAATCGCTTCTCTTGGTAATTTATTCAGATAATATATTATCCTTAAGATAATATGCAAAACATACATGTAATTATTTGTCTGATCTCTTTAATAGTTACCATTTTTCATCAATGGAAGCTTTTATACCTTTTTAAAATTTGTTTGTGAAGGGCTGTGTGTCTTGTAGATGCTCCTCAAACTTCCTTTCAGTAAGCAAGAGAGATGGAGCTCTGTGCCCTTTTGCAAAGTATGTTTTCTGATGGTTTTGTGTCATATGTTTCAATAGATCCACCTGATGGAAAAAACTACTATGAATCCATGAATGAGACCCCATTCCAGCTGTGGCTGTACCCATGCCAAATACAGAATGCTTGACACCTACATGTGTGCTTGGCATTTCCTGTGTGCATGTCCAGTGCTGATGTTAAACCCTTGGTGCAAAGGATGTAAGATCAATTCTTTCAACTCTAGGTCACTTCTAATCTGCTCATTCTTGGTGTAGTTCCTTGATAGAGAAGCAGGACAACATCCTTTTTATTAAACCTAATGTTTAGCAAAACCTTTCCTTTGTTCAGCTTTCCTAGTCAGCCCCTTTTCATGCCCAACATTGGTGTCCTATTGTATTTTGGAACATTCATCTATTACACACACAACTTATCTTTAATAACTTGTTTCCTTTTAAATACCAGTGCAGTTGTTCATATGGGAATAAGTGACAAATTCTGCAATGTTCAGCTCTAAACAGTTAATCCTTATTTACAGTTATTTATTGATGTCTTTTAAAGAGTTTTTACATTTTGTAAATTTCATATTTTTTAAGTCCAGTTTTCAAAATAAATATTGTGAGCTGCTAAGTTGATTTGTAGAAATGTGCTTAATTTTGAAGCAGCCTTTTTTTTATCAGTCAGGCTTTCAAGGACATTTTAAAAAAAAACATTCCAGGTAGCTTGCTCATAAATAATTTTTCAGTGGCATTGGTTTTACTTTATTTTAATTGCTTATTAATAAAGCAGTGCATCAACCAATCCAGTATTTTGCTCTTAGCTGATTTCAGGGTAATGAGAATGTAATTTCCTGACTTACACAATTTCTGGGTCTTAGTTGTTTTTTAAAGCTCAGTGCTGTAATCTTTGTCTGACATTGCTGATGCTGCTTGGGGATGGGATGCAAGTTAAACAGATCTGTTTAATTTCAGCAGCTGTTAATTAATTTTGTTTCCCTAATTATTGCTGTAGGAAGCAGCTCACCCTATAACTGCATAATCTGGCTTTTTCCTGAAGACCAGTACTTAGCGAATCCCATGGATCATCTCATAGAGTAGGTGTAGTATAAGTTCAGTGGTGCTGGTGTGGCTGCTGAAGGACTCAGCTTCCTGTTTAATAATTAAGAAAAAATCATAAGGAAATTCTTATAATACTTTCTCTTGTGGGTAGACCTAGTGTGTAGAGCAAGTATTTGTGTATGTTCCATAGAAAAAAGCCGTTTTAATTGACCAAGGAAATTAGTCTGGTATAATGTAGCCTGTTTCTGCTATCAAGTATGAGTTTGATTTTGATAGATGGGGTTTGATTTGCAGTTTAAGAATACTATAAATCATTTGTCTCGAGGACTAGGAGTAACGGATGTAAATTGGAAGAGGGGAGATTCAGGCTGGAAGTAAGAAAGAAGCTCTTTCTAGTGAGGTGTCCTGGTTTACGCCCAAAAGAACCCCCCCAGTGACAGATGGCCCCCCCCTCCTCTCTCAGAAGAGAGGAGAGGAAGGAATGAGGAGATTTATGAGTTTAGAAGAATTCCAAACTACTTTAATAGATAATGAAATAATAGATAAAATTGAAAAGGAAAAGATAAAAAGTTGTACAATATTTACAAAACCGTATCAAGCTCCCGGAATGATGATCACGTCCCCAGCAGACGCAGGGAGAGTCCCAGGCTGGGGCCAGTTCAGTCAGGAGCTGGATGCCGGATCTGGATTCAGGAGTGCTCGGATTGGAGTCAAAGGCAGAGTCTTTCCTAGATGTTGTCCATCGAAGAAAGAGTGAAGCAGGAAAAGAGAAGGGCCTGACCTTGGATCCCTCAGCTTTTATACTGAGCATGGGGCAGATGGGATGGAATACTCCTGTTGGTCAATTTTGGGTCACCT